>JAQZBX010087962.1:0-12782 GCA_029593785.1 Cabassous unicinctus | reverse complement strand
CCCTCACAAGGAGGCGCCGGGAAGCGAACCCGGGGCCTCTCATATGGTAAACGGGTGCGCTATCCATTGCGCCACAGCCGCTTCCTGCCGTGAGGTTGCTGCATCAGCCCACCGCACCGCTCAGGCCGGCGTGCCCTCACAAGGAGGCCTCGGGGCGCGAACCCGGGCCTCCCACATGGTAAACGGGGGCTCCATCCACCGAGCCACACCCGCTTCCCCCAGCGTTGTAGTTTTAACCACAGACCTGCTCCTTCCCCCGACCCTGCCCCCAGTTCCATGGATAGTCCAACCCTTCCCCCCACCTCACGCCCCTCACAGACCAGCACCGCCTAACCCAAGCACCACTGCACAGCTACACCCTCCACCTTATAGATTTTGCCCATATGGGTGCTGACTGACAACCCTCCACTCCCTTTCTGTCTCCTGTAAACCTGTCTTCCAGGCTCTGGCTCTCTGAGTCGGCTCAGTTTGCTCAATTCATATCAGTGAGGTCATGTACTGCTCATCCTTCACTGCCTGGCCTGCTTTATTCAACATAAGGTCCTCAGGATTCATCCATGTTATCCCGTGTGTTAGCACTTTATTCCTTCTTACAGCTGAGTAATATTCCATTGTATGTATGAACCACATTTTGTTTATCCGTTCATCTGTTGATGGGCATTTGGATTGATTCCATCTTTTGGCAATAGTGAACAATGCCATTACGAACATTGGTGTGCATATATCTGTTCGTGTCCCTGTTTTCAATTCTTCTGAGTATATACCCAGCAGTGGAATTACTGGATCATATGGTTCTATAGTTAGTTTTTTAAGGAACCATCAAACGGTCCTCCACAATGGCTGGACCATTCCACAATCCCACCAGCAGGGGATGAGGGTTCCCATTCCTCCACACCCTTTCCAACACTTGTATTCCTCTTTTTCTAACAGCCGCCATTCTAATGGGTATAAGATGGTATCTCATTGTGGTTTTCATTTGCAATTCCCTAACAGCTAGTGATGTTCATATGGTTTTCAGCCATTTGTATTTCTTCTTTGGAGAAGTGTCTGTTCAAATCACTTGCCCATTTTTTAAAATGGGTTGTTTTTTTATTTTTGAGATGTAAGGATTTCTTTATATATGCTGGATATTAGGCCACTATAATGAGAACTAAATATATCGTTATTCATAAAATATATATATATAAATGAAATCTCCTCTGAACAAAATGTGTAATGAATTCGTGCTGGAACGAGGAGGACATCAGCAGGAGGGTACTTTGAAGAGATTGGCAGAAGGAACTTCTGCTCACAGACTCTCAGGATTAGGAGGGAATTTAGAGGGCGCCTGGCAAGTCCTCCTCAAGGTAGGTTTTGTGTAAAAAAAGACTCAGTTCTTATTGAAGTGATAGAGAAGAAAAATATGGAATCACTCACTCAAACAAAGCCCAGCACAACCCTGTACTCGTCCGTTTTAGGGCTCAGTGATTGCTGCATTGAAGTGTCTGTGTGGGAGGAAAATAAGTAAAAGGGGAAATATTGAACTTTTGAAAATAAAATCCCACCTTCCATGTCCCCACCTTCACATCCTCAGAAGACCGTCAGGCGGCCGATGGCAGGGTCTGACGCTGTCGCCGCAGTGGAGGCTGCTTATTCCTCACTGTTACCTGCCTCACTGGGGCCTCAGTCTCTTCAAGAAGCACCCACTTTTTTCTTTTTCCTTGTTTTCTTTCCCTTTTTCTTTCTTGTTTTACATTTTACATATGAAACAAAACCTGAGGCTGAGAAAGGTGAAGTAACATTCCCAAAGCCACAGCCAGAGCGAGCAGCGGGTGCCCGGGAGCAGCCCCTCTCGGCGCCCGGGGAAGGGTCCTGTTTGGCTTGTCTTGGGAGAGGAAGGAGCCCAGAGAACCTAAGGGTCAGTTAAGACCTACTGGTCTGGAGCCTGGACTGGACAGGCGGTTCCTCCACCTTCCAGCTTGAGGGTGCTTCCCAGCTGAGCCTCAGCGTCCCCGCTCTGTAACCGTGAAGGAGAGGACTTACCTGGCTGGGTTGTTGTGGAAATTAAAGTTTGTAATGAATACAAAGCACTTAAAATAGTGCTGGGCACACAGTAGGTAACTAATAAATGCTAGCTACATTTGGAGCTCCCGGTCTCCGGGGCACCTCTTCTTTTTTAATTCACCACTGCTGAGCTCTCTTCTGATACGGCTGGCTGAGTCAGAAGCCCCGAGTCCCCGCCTCACATCTTACACACACCCCTCACCCCTAGGAGGCCAGGCAGAAGCGAGGAGACCGGCCCGGCCGTCCCGGCGAGCGGCTCTGACCGCCGCCTCCACAGAACACGCATCCTTTGGAGGCAGGAGTGTTTCAAGTGGGCAGAAAAGAGAAATCTTACGGTTAAGTGGGTTTGAGAGGGGCTGAGTTACAGCTGGGAGGGCTCTTGGCTTCTCAGAGCCCCCAGGGACTCGCCGAGCAAGGGTGACACGCGCTGCCCATCTCAGACTTTCTTCAAAGCCGTAACCCTTCTTTCCGAGACAGCCCGTTGAAAGCGCTTCGACAGCCGTGCTCGGGGTGTGCGCAAGACGCCACCCAGAGCTAGTCCCAGCCAGTCTCCTGCTAACATAGGCTGAGGGCTGGTTACTGAACGTTCCGCTTCGTTCCACCTGGAGTGCTGCTAACCATGGACAGAAAGATAACAAGGCAGAAGCAGGTTCAGGCAGCCACAAACGTGCCTAGAGCCCGCTGGCCGGAGCCTTCTCATAAATCTCACATCCAACAGTTAAGCCTTTCAGAAGCCTAACTTTCGCCTATAAGCTGCTAATGTACAACACATCTGGCAAGGAATAAAAAGCAGGTCCATAATGGAATGGTTCATAAAACCATAACGGAATGTTCTTCCCAATAATAGCCAGTCCTTTGGGTGTTGGGTATTCTTTTAAAAGAGGGGGGGGGGCTTCCAATTGTATTGACATCTTTCAACATATGTGGTTTGAACACTTACTCCTGAAGCCAAGGACAGGTGATGTGTAACTTTATGAGGCAAGTGCTCATGGGTGTTAGTGAGCCTTCACACCAGGGGCTCTGAACCTTTTCTGTTCCACGGACCCCTTTGCCAGTCAGGTGAAAACCACAGACCCCTCACTAAGTCCACACTATACTGTGTATTATTTAATAAATATATCAACCCTTACCAACACGTCCCCACAGGAATAATGCTTTTTGAATTTCAGTTCAAGCTCACGGACCCCTAGTTAAGAGCCCCTGTTTTACACGGGCGACACCTTTACAATTTACAGCATCATTTGCTCCACCTGAGAAATGAAAAGTTGTCCGCTATATGGTTAGAGAGCTCTAGATCATAGGGATCTCCTGGGATAGGTCTCTCTTGTAGAAACGGAGTGAGAAGCAGAGAATTAAGATCATTTTTAGCCAGAAGGAGTTAAGTCAGAACTAATGCCAGAAGCAAGATAGACCAAGCCTGTAATTAGAGTGGGGGGATATTCTAATATTTAGAAAACTGAAAAAATAATTTTTTCTTAAACTTTTCTGTTTCTTTTGCCCTTTGCTCTAATTGGAGATGTTTGCAGTTCCTAATGGAAGAAAAATAGAAGTGACCGATTTTACTGTGATTTACTGTGATTGCCTAAACATCTTTCTACAGGAATTGTGTGTGAACATGGTCAAGTGGCAGCTCTCACTTTGGTGGCTCCTACCGGAAATGACGCAGCTCCTTTTCTCAGGCTCTGTTTCTCCTTTTCAGTGTATCGCTTAGGGAGCTTTCCTTACGTTGCAGTAACAGGAGAGTTCAGCTCAGCGCGCCCTTAGCAGTAAGTGTTTCATCTCACGCGCTGGGAAGGTCGGTTCAGGCCCAAGGCGGCTGCTCCGGCAGCCCACTGAAGTCAGGAGCCCAGGTTCCTTGTCTCTCTGCTCTGCCGCCCTCAGCTCCAAGCACCCCTCTCTTGCATCCTGTTTTTATAAGCAAAGAAAATGCCCAAACGCCTCACTGAGACATGGCCTCGTGTCTTAAGCCCAGAATTCCACCACGTGTCCATTCCTAAACTGATGCCTGGTAAGAAAGAGGAAACCGTTCTTCCCTAAACCAGCCACATTCCACGCAAGCTGGGCCCACCTTCCTGGAGGCTCGCGGAAGGCGCCTGCTTGGACCCAGTCAGAGTCTGAAGGAAGCAATAAAAGGCCTGCGGAGCAGGCAGCCTTCACTGCCCCTGCGTGGAGGGACACAGAGAAGGAAGGGATTCTACAGTTGCCAGGAAACGGACTTCATCCTGCAAGGTAGCGCGAAGGCATTCCACTGCGCCTCTCGCGCTGCACCAGGGCACGGTGCGCGCAGGTTTACGGGCGAAGGAGATGGGAGGGCCGGAAGTGCGGTTAGCCCGGTAGCCGTGAGTTCAGGAGCAGTGAAAGACAGTGAAACTGACGCTCAGTTGAATAAGAGTAGAACAAAATAGTTTCAAAAGCTACCTCACGGCCGAGGGGCGGACCGGGGGTCGGGCCGGGGAGCCGCCCCCAGGACGCGTTCCTCGTGGTTCCGCGCCACGCGCGCACGCCTCCGCGCGCGCCACGCGCCGAGCACCGCCTTGGAGCTGAGGCGCACCCATCCTGGAGCCCGCGGGCGGCGGCTGCTCGAGCAAGGGCAGCTCCTGGACGGAGCAGCCCCGGGCGAGCGCGGCTTCGCCGTCACTCGCGGCCCAGGCCCAGCCGCCGCGGGGCTGCTTTCCGGGCAGAGGACGCTGGAGACCCCGCGCCCTGAGCGCTTTCCAGCCCGCGGCGCTGCGGGGCTCCGTGGAGCCGCCGCACGCAGGAAGCAGTGCCCGCGCGGGCAGGGCAGGGGGAGGCCCGGCCCACCCGCCAGAGCCCACCCCTCACCGGTAGAGAGAGGTGGGTGTCAAAAACCTTCCGCGCCTCGTCTTCATTCCCTCCTTTTCTTGCGTCTGTCATTCCCCACCTTCCACGAGTAAGAGTAATATGGAGGCCAAGCTACCCCTTCATTGGCACCTCCAGGAAGAAGGTTGGTGTGAGCCGAGGTTGTGGAGCGTCTCCAGCTGCCTCAGTTAGACATCAGGGGACTGGCCTGCAGCTCCACCCTAGGTGAGAAGGCCGGCCCCGAGATGAAACTATCAGAGGCAAGTTCAGGGAGTCAATTTTGGACTTCCCATCCCTCTGTTCTGTTGATAAAGCTCTTTGGAAAGCACTGTCCAGCCATATCCTGAAATTAATTCTACTCAGAAAAAAATAAATGCAATTCCAAGCGGCATCTCCTGGGCACGGGCTTGACCTACCAGCGTCATTTCCCTTGGGAAGCTTTGGGGCACATTGTGTAGAAGAGAAAAATAGTACCTGAAACGCAACCATGGGACTGGCAAAGCCTGTTTCCTGCGGTGTATTTTCTAGCAAATGCCAAGAGGAAATAGTTTCTGCACAATGAGGAGAGCCATTAAGCAGATACCGACTTAGGTCACAAACATTTTAAAGTCTGCTGGGAACCATCCCTACTTGCTTTATACAGGGTGTCCGACAAGGGACCTGTTTGACAAAAGACCTCCCGTTTCTGGGCTGGGCTGTGGCATTAGCAGATTCTGAACATCCTGTTCTCATCAGAATCTTTGTGTTTCAGTCCACACAAATATCTCCCTTTGATCCATTTTCTGAGGAACTTCTCTGTGTGAGTAAAGTTATATAGAGCATTATAAACTGCAGAGAAGATGAAAAATGAGTTTTCACAGAATCTTGTGAACTAAACTAAACCTTCTTTTTTGTGGCTTCTTTGTGATGCTTTGGTGATAAATATATGTAATAAGCTAAAAATTCTGGGATTGTAGATGTGGACCCACCTCTGACCAAGGTTCCCTCAGATTGACCCAGAACTCAGATACAGGACATGAGTTATCCAAAGAAGAGCACAGAACTGATTGAAGGTGTGCCTGGACTTTGCATCTTTGTTCATTTTGGCAAACAAATGTCTGTCCTGGGATAAACTGAGGTGTTTCATAGGCCACTGCGGCGTGCAGGAAACTGGCCAAGTCGTGCTGAAGTCGCACGTGGGCTTTTTGCTGGGTCTTGCCTCCTCGGCATCCAGGCCCCCCTCTTCTCTCCTCGCTCCTGCGTCCGGGGCTCTGAGGTCACCCCGCGCTCCCCAGGCTCTCACGCCTGGTCTAGGACGCAGCTTAGCCCTGGCCGGGCGGTGGGGCGCGAGGCGGAGGCCGCTCGGGATGCGGCCGTGGTCGGCCAGCGCGCCGGGCAGCGCCCTCGCTCCGGTGGCCGGTGGCAGGAGGCGCCGTGAGGGCAGATGCGGTGGCGGGAGCAGGACCTGTGCTCTCCACAGTTGTTTAAGGACCCAGATTTCATTTTGTTTCAGCACTGAGCCCTGGTACAGAATTCCAGTCACTTTTATTTTCTAGGAACTGAGAATATAAGCTTCCCAGGAGGGCCTAAGTTTATGTGGTAACTGAGGTTTTGATGTTAAAAAGGGATCTTTGGTATATCATAAAGATTTGTGATTTTTTTAAACATTAAGTTCAATTTAAATATCTGGTTCTTTTCACTTATAAACCTAGCAATTTTTCTACAAATCTCTTAGTTGATCTTTGATTGATATTTCTAAGAGCTCATACATTTAACTGATTAATTTACCCCAAGTAATTAACCCCTCAATCAAATTCAGTTAACCATTTTAATGTATTTCAATGTTTAAGGCCTTCAAACACCTAACAGGACATTTACCAGACACTTAAACTAAACCTTCCTGAGCCATTAAAGTGTTTAGCAACCTGAGCATAAAGATTTAATACATCTGATTCCTTAAATATTCAAATACCAGTTATAAACTGAATCAAATTATCTTACACTTTCCTCATAAAAACCACAAGACTAACATTAATTAAACATTTCAAATTACAATCACAAGTCCAAAATGTCAGATTCTCTTAAATATATTAAATAACAAATATGGGCAGATTAATGATTTAAAAACTTACCTCTATGTGTACACAGAGGTGTGAAAATTAAGATTTTGATTTATAGCATCATTTCTGTGATAGTTTCTAAGTCTTTGCAGGATTAGAAAGTTATTTATGCCACCAAGGAGAGCACATTTACCCCCTCAGGGTAGCTGGGTCCTTTGGTTTGTAACCAGGACCAAGATGCTGCCTGAGACCTAGTTACAGTCAGACAAGGATCTGGGTAACAGTTTCCTTTGATTCTACACAATCTACCTTCCAGGCATAGACACATGCTTGTCCTTGCTACATTTTGTTACATGCTTTGGTTGGAGTGAATTGCTTGCTCATGCACACACACACCCACCCCATGCTCTGTGCCAACTGAGATTGCATCTGATCTCTTTGCTGCCTGATTAGAATTAAATTCTGCAACCACACACACTCATTGTTATTATTCTTTTTATATTCTACTTTATTACCTATCTCATCAGCCATCAATCTTTAAGGCATTTATGGACATTGCTGATTTTTGGCCCTGATACAAAAAGTCTAAAAGAATTAAAAATTAGAGAACAGTGTCCTTTTAAAAAGAAAAAAGAAAAAAACTTCTTCTCCTTCCTTTTTTTCCCTCCAGGGGTAAAACCGTTGTCCCTGAGCTGCAATAGATTTGAGCTCAAGGGAAATGGAAGGCACTCCAGGTCTTGAATTTATATCTTACTACAAAGAAATTTTCCTGGATCAAGAATCCTTAGCAGTTTGAGATGTTTTTAAATCCTTTTCGATCAGCTGGAGCTTTTGCTTTCGAGAATTATTTCAGTTACATTTTGTTGAGCAGATAATTGAAGCCATGGATTTGTTTTGTCTTTAGCCACTGGGAATTCTACTGGAAGCCTAGGTTTCTTGTAGGTATTTATTATGCTTTAGAGATAGACCATTTGAGGGAATCACTGGAGAAAGGCCATTCACAGTAATGCTGGGCTCAGCGAATCCATCTGCTTTGAAAAACCATTCACAACATGAGCACAATGCAAAAACTCAGGCGCGAGGCTGGGTTCCTCATCCTTGGAGCTGCGAGTGGAAGGCCAGCGTTCCTTGACTCCCCGGCCTTGATTTGCTGTTTCAAGAAGGAAAGTTCTGGGCTCCGGCCCCCTTTTATAATCACAGGGGTAAGGCTCAGAGGTGTACACAAGCTGTTCTGTGCACCACAGCTATTTGTTGATTCTTGCTTATCCCCTTGAACTCAGTGATTGCTTTTTAAAGAAAGCATTCCCTTATCTAATGCCTTTTAATTCTAGAATCACATTTTATCAAACGATTATAAAACTTTTAAATTTTTTCCTGATATATGCTCTGACATATATCCTTTGTGTGTCGAAGTCTGATTACGTGATAAGGATGACATTTCCTCCCCCACCCAAAAAAAAATCCCAGCCTTAATAAAATATTTATATCTGGTTTGTCATAGTGCCTGAAAGTCAACAATTAGAGATTAAGGCTTGGATCAAATATAAAACCTCCTTTAGAAGGCAAACTACCTTAGCCAGTTAGCACAGTAAGTCAGACCAACATCAGGAGGGCCACATAAAGTAAATCAATGGCATTACATAGTAAATTATCATCCAGCGGAACCAGATGCAGTAAGAAAAAGAATGAGCTGCGGCCAGAAGCGTCAATGAGAACAAACATAATTAGGTAATGTTAGGCAGAAAAAAATAAGTCACAGAAGGCAATCTAAAGGGTTGTGGTTCCATTTACATAAAGTTCAAAACCAAAAACAACTAAACTAAGAAACAGATTAGTTAGGAATAGATACTTATGTAGCTTTAAAAAGCTATGAAAATAGCAAGTGAATGATTGACACCAGCTTGGGTCAATCATTTCCTTTAGGGAGGGTGCAGCTGAGGGGGGACCTGGGAGCTTGTGAGGTGCAGGAGACGGTCTGTTTCTTAATACACGTGTGAGTTCTCGAGGATGAGATACAAATTTAAGGATAATTGTAACAATTAAAGATGGGCTGCTGTGATTAAAGGGAGGTGGGCAAGGCTCAAGGCTTGTGTCAGAGCCCCACGTACTTGTCCCACCCGGTGCCCCCAAGATCTCCTACTCCAGGGCTTTTCAGTGGTGGCTAATGGCATATTTGCTCTGTTAGCCCCAGATATTCCTAATGCTTTACATAAAGATTTACAGCATGCTCGTGTCATCACAATTCAACCCTACCTTGCTGAAAATTCCCACCAGTATTGAGGCAGGCTAGTAAATTAGGAATCAATAGACGGATCTGGAACCTGGCAGGAAGCCCACGTGGCCACGATACCCCAGAGGATGGCTGCTGGAAGAACCTGCGAGAACCCCCATTCGGAACAGGATTTCCTCCAGAATCAGGGAGAAGCCCTGGATATTCTCTAGGGTTCTTATCATTGGGCCTTCCCCAGGGATTGAGGGGTGGGGTAATCAATCAAAACAGCAAACAGCTGGGATTCTTCCCGACATTAGCGAAGGGGCAGAATAACTAATGGTTTAAAAAGCAAATGGAAAAGCCAAACCGGCCCTGTTCTCGCCTTCTGCCCCCTGTTCTTGGCTTCTTCCCCCTGCCTGGATCAGCACGCAAGTAAACCTGGGCATGTGTAATCTGTAATGGGAAACCATAGTCTGTAAATCAGCCCTCTTCATCTCTTTTCAGCCCCTTCCTTTCTACCTGGGACCCATGATCTGTTATTTTCTCCCATTTCTCTTCCCTCCTTTCCTTAATAAATTACTGGCCTAACCAAACTGGCTTGCAGTTAAAATTCATTTTTTGTAGCTTAGCCAAGAACCTAGAAAAATTGGCAACAGTATGATTCCATGCATCTTGTGAATAATCCTTAGCCTCATTCTGAATATGAGAACTGTATTTCTTTTGACTATTAATCAAAAGCTATCTTACATGAAGGCACTTCATTTACAAATGTACACTTACAGCAATTGGATAGAGACATGCTTGCAGCTCCAGCGAGTGTTGGCAGCCACTCTGTCCCAGCGAGTCCCCCTCCAGGACTAGCCTCTTGCAGAAGGGGACGCCCCCTTCCTGGGAAAAGCCCCTATGCACAGGCCGGCTGAAGTGAGTGTAAAGGCCCAGCCTCCTCAGCCCATGCTGTCCTAGTTACACAGTGCAGGCGGATCTGCCTTTTGAGGAAAGTGTTTGCCACTGTCTCAGGGCTAAGGAAGCCATCTGCTCTCCATTCCAAAGGCTCCCTTAAGCCTGTGAGACCATAGACTTGATTAGATTCCCATCATTCTGATATGAAGCTTCCCTTTATCTTTAACGGACTCCGCCATATACAGAAATTTTCTCTCACTCTTTTAGACCCAAACTTTCTCAACCCACATTCCAGTGTGGCATTAGCTTTAGGGGAACTAACCTGTTACAACTACGATTATAACTAGCTAATGTAATAACAGCCAGCACCCCCAGACTTCTGAGTACAGCCCCCTTAACTTCTCCAGTTCTCCAGACCTGTGCATGTTCCCTCAGGATTCTGAGTGTCATTCTCCTGAGATCTGTCCTGCCATGCCCCCAGTTCTTATCTGGCAAACTCCCTAAACTCTATCCCTGCCCCCAGGCGCATGTACAAGAACTGGTTATAACCCGCCAGCCCCTCTCATGGCAGCTAGACTACTTTCTTTTGGATAGAGATAGTTCTCCATTGAAGGCTGTTTCTAGATACTGGTTTCTCATCTCCCAGGTGATAAAGCTTCAGCAAGGTAATTGTGACTACACAGCAGTGGTTTAAATCTCACTAGGAAACTGATCAATCCTCCACTTAAAAATATGGAGATCTTTGAAGCGAATTCAATGTGGAATCAAATAGTTGAAAAATAGAGCATATTTTAAAACTTAAAAATTGGAATTATTTAGCTTGGTAAGAGTCAGCAGAAGGCAGACAACAGTGGTCTTTAGACTCAGGTTATTGCAAAGAGCAGTGTAATAAGCTCAGAAACCTCTGGCAGGAACTCTGTGTGACTGCAGTGACCTCAGCCACCAGCTGCCAGTGGGGCTGGCCCGCCCCAGATGGCTCATTAGCATATGCACTCTCAGGTATGCTCATTAGCATATGAACTCCTACTATCGGGAAATTCCAAGGATGTAGAGGTTACTCCAAGGAACAGGGGACAAAGACCAGCAAATATATTAATTTGCACTGTGTGTGCTTTTCCCCAAAATGGTACAGATCATCTCCACGGTTACCACTCTTAGAATTGTGAGACCAGAGCGTCTGCTCTAAAGCACACGTGTAGAGCCTGGCCTTGCTCTGGGAGCTAAACACACTGCTTTGGCCGTATTTGCATATCAAATGCAACCTGAGGGGCAGATGGCACCTGTGGCAGGCAGTCAGCCCTGCCCAGGGGCTCTGTGACTACCTCTGCCCTTGGAGGCTGTGTGCTGCTGGCTCCCATCCAAACAGGCCTAAGCTCAGCTCTGCGCCTGCTGCTTTTTGGCCGCTGGCTTAAGTCTTGAACCAGACTTGCCCTCTAGCCCTGCGTAGGCCACTGCCTGCGACCTCTTCTCCATGGTCCTGGTCCTGGGGCTTCTTTCCCCGCACTGACCTGCCTACCCAGGGTCCTCAGGAAAAGGTGGCCAGCACGTGCATTTTGTCTCTGCTTTGTGGTCAGAAGCCCCTCTCTGAGGGCTGGTCCCTGCTGAGCCCTGTAGCCCCCGTTTCGCTCCAGCTGCTGTGCCGGCCTGCGGTTCCAAGTACAGCGCCCTGCAACGGGGAGCCGGATGGTGTAGCTGACACACAGGCCTTGGGGTGAGGCGAGCGTTGTCCTGAATCTCAGCTCTCTTTCTTTCTTGCTGGGACCTTTGGCAAATTACTCAACCACTTTGAGTTTTCTCATCTGTAATACGGTGAAAACAGTGTCTACGTCATGGTTGTTGACGAGATTGACAACGATGATGAACGTAATGTTTTTGTCAAAAGTTGACACATTTTGTGATTTATTATTACAGCTCCATGCCCCAGAGCCTGCTCTTCTCCTTGGGGCGGTCACGAATGGCATGGCATTCAGTAGGTGAGGAGGAAGCATTCCTTTTCCTTCCCTTCCAGCGTGAGAGGCCTGTAGATTCGTCCTCCTCACAAAGTGCTTAGAAATGTTCTTTAGTCCCTGCATGGGGCTCCTCTTTGTGCTGGAAGTGGCCTTGCAGGAGGACCCTGCTGGCATGAAAACGGGCACATGGCTCCCACACCCACAGCCCCTTAGGAAGCTACTGTGATTATCTTTGGATCTCACAATAGGGTAAGAGAGAAGCAGATTAGAAATTACTCTTTCATAATGACCATCCTTACATTAAGAAGGCTAATAAGCATTAAAGTACAGACCAAGAACACTGCAGAAAAGAAAATTGGACTATTTTGGGCAAAAGTTTATTTGCTAACACAAAGCATTCCCAGGAGAGTTTTCTTGTTCTGTGCCCAGGAGAGTTTCTGAAGTGTTCCTTATTGTTTGCAATATAATAAAGAACTTGGCTCTCTTTGTCCCCAGGTCCTGGGAGGCAACCTCCACACCCTGGAATAGGGGTGTCTTTCCTTAATCAGGGGCCACCTGAATAGTCTATGCTAATGAGGTGTCTCAGGGTGGGGTCAGTCTCCCTGGGAGTCTTAGGGTGGGGAACTGTCCACACCGGAAGTACCCATCAAGTTATTAGGGGATTGGGGCCTTGAGCCACACCATATCGGTCTGATAGCCCCATACCTGACAGGGAAGGGGGCTGGAGATTGAGTTTAACCACGTGGTCATTGATCCCACCAATGAGGCATATGTAATGAAACCCCGTATAAACTCTGGACACTGGGAGCTTAGGTGAGC
>JAQZBX010087960.1:0-12787 GCA_029593785.1 Cabassous unicinctus | reverse complement strand
ACACTGACGCTACAAGAAATACAAGAACTTAACAAACCAATCACAATTAAGGAGATTGAATCCATCATCAAAAATCTCCCAGCAAAGAAAAGTCCAGGACCAGATGGCTTCACAGGTGAATTCTACCAAGCATTTCAAAAAGAATTAACACCAATCCTGTTTAAACTCTTCCAAAAAATTGAAGAGGAGGGAAAATTACACAACACATTTTATGAAGCCAACATCACCCTAATACCAAAGCCAGATAAAGATTCCACAAGAAAAGAAAATTACAGACCAATCTCTCTAATGAACATAGATGCAAAAATTCTCAACAAAATACTTGCAAAGAGAATCCAACAGCATATCAAAAGACTTATACATCACGACCAAGTGGGATTTATTCCTGGTATGCAAGGCTGGTTCAACATAAGAAAATCAATCAATGTAATACACCACATTAACAAATTGAACGAAAAAACCACATGATCATGTCAATAGATGCAGAAAAGGCATTCGACAAAATCCAGCATCCTTTTTTGATAAAAATACTTCAAAAGATAGGAATAAAAGAGAAATTCCTCAATATGATAAAAGGCATATATGAAAAACCCACGCCCAACATCATACTCAATGGGGAAAGATTGAAAGCTTTCCCTCTAAGATCGGGAACAAGACAAGGATGCCCACTGTCACCATTGTTATTCAACATTGTACTAGAAGTTCTAGCTAGGGCAATTAGACAAGGAAAAAAATTAAAGGCATCCAAATAGGAAAAGAGGAAGTAAAACTCTCATTGTTTGCGGATGACATGATCCTGTACTTAGAAAATCCTGAAGTATCCACAACAAAGCTACCTGAACTAATAAATGAGTTCAGCAAAGTGGCAGGATAAAAGATCAACACGCAAAAATCAGTAATGTTTTTGTACACTAGTACTGAACAACCTGAGGAGGAAATCAGGGGGAAAATTCCATTTTCAAAAGCAATAAAAAGACTCAAATACCTAGGAGTTAATTTAACCAAAGAAGTACAGGACCTATACGCAGAAAACTACAAAACAATGGTAACAGAAATTTTAAAAGACCTAAACAAATGGAAAGACATTCTGTGTTCAAGGATTGGAAGAATAAATATCGTGAAGATGTCAATCTTACCCAAACTGATTTATAGATTCAATGCAATACCAATCAAAATCCCAACAGCTTACTTTACAGAATTAGAGAAGGCAATTACCAAATTCATCTGGAGGGTAAGTGCATCCAAATTGCCAAAAGCATTTTAAAAAAGAAGAGCAACTTGGGAGGAATTTCACTGCCTGACCTTGAAACATATTACAAAGCTACAGTGGTCAAAACAGCCTGGCACTGGTATAAAGATAGACACATCGATCAGTGAAATAGAACTGAGAACCCAGAAATAAACCCTCACCTATACAGTCAATTGGTTTTTGACAAACCTACCAAGCCCACATTAATGGGAAAAAACAGTCTCTTCAACAAATGGTGTTGGAAGAACTGGATATCTATAATCAAAAGAATGCAAGAGGACCCTATCTCACCCCATATACAAGAATCAACTCAAAATGAATCAAAGATCTAAATATAAAAGCCAGGACCATAAAACTACTAGAAGAAAATGTAGGGAAACATCTTCAAGACCTTATAGTAGATGGTTTCTTGGACCTTACACCCAAAGCATGTGCAATAAAAGAAAAAATAGACAAATGGGACCTCCTCAAAAGTAAACACTTTTGCACCTCACAGGACTTTGTCAGAAGGGTGAAAAGGCAGCCAACTTAATGGGAAAAAATATTTGGAAATCACATATCTGATAAGGATTTAATATTCATGATATATAAAGAGATGTTACAACTCAACAATAAAAAGACAAATGACCCAATTAAAAAGGGGGCAAAAGACTTGAATAGACATTTCTCCAAAGAAGAAATACAAATGGCAATAAAACACATGAAGAAATGCTCAACGTCACTCATGATTAGGGAAATACAAATCAAAACTACAATGAGATATCACTTCACACCTATCAGAATGGCCACTATTAAAAAGACAGAACTACAAGTGTTGGAGAGGATGTGGAGAGATAGGAACACTTCTTTACTGGTGGTGGCAATGCAGAATGGTACAGCCACTATGGAGGACTGTTTGGCAGTTCCTAAAGAAGTTGAATATAGACTTGCCACGTGACCCGGCAATACCACTACTGGGTATATACCCAGAAGAACTGAGAACAGTGACACGAACAGACATCTGCACACCGATGTTCATAGCAACATTATTCACCTTTGCCAAAAGTTGGAAACAACCCAGATGTCCATCAACAGAGGAATGGATAAACAAACTGTGGTCTATTCACACGATGGAATATTATGTAGCTGTAAGAAGAAATGAAGTTATAAAGCATATGACAACATGGATGAACCTTGAGGACATTACGTTAAGCGAAGCAAGAGAGACAGAAAAGGACAAATACTGTATGAATGCGTTAGCATGAACCAAATATTTTGTGTAACATATTAATTTAAAAAAACTTGTATATGTATCCATTACATTTAATTGAGAAATGTATATATTTATTCATCTGTGTTTACTTACTTTGTACAAAATAAAGTAAAAAAAAAAAAAGTGAAGAAATAAAAATTTTCTCAAACAAAACTGAGGGAATTCATCAACAGCAGACCTTTCCTGCAAGAAAAATTAAAAGAAGAATAAATGAAAATAAAATCTTTTTCTTATTCTTACCTGACTTAAAAGACAAATGTTTAAAGCAATAATAGTAACAGTTTATTTGGTGATTATAGCTTATGGATAAAGAAAATAAATGACAGCAATGCTACAAAGTAGGGGTGAAATAGGCCTACTCTGTTATAAAGCACTGGTACTGCCCATGAAGAGATACAGTGTTATTTGAAGGTGGATTTAGATTAGACAAAAATATGTATTTTAAACTATTGGGTAACCACAAATTTTTTTAAAAAGAAATATAATTGATGTGTTAAAAAGAAGAAATAAAATGGAGTAATAGAAAATGCTTAATTAAAACCAGAGAAGGCAGAAAAAGAGGAGAAACAAAGATTTGCAAAGAACAGAAAACAAACATGCAGATATTAACCCAACTAAATTGGTAATCACGGTAAATGTGAATGTTCTAAATACATCAATTAAAAGATAGATATTGTCAGAGTGCATTAAAAATCAAGACCCAACTATATATTGTCTAAATGAAACCCACCTTAAATATAAAGACTCAGGTTTAAATAAAGGGATGGAGAAAGATATATCATGAGGGAACGGAGGTGGTTTAAGCGATTAGATGCCTCCCTCCCACATCGGAGTTCCCAGGTTCAGTTCCCAGTGCCTCCTAAAAAAAAGGAGGACAAAGAGACACAGCAAGTACAAAAACAACAAGGGGGTGAGAAGAGATAAATAAATAAATCTTAAAAAAAAAAATAAGAATGATATACCATGCTAACACTAATCAAAAGAAAGGAAAACAGCTATCTTCATTTTAGAACATGGAAAATTATCATGGATAAAGAGGGAGCATTACATAATGATAAAGGGGTCAACACCCCAAAAAGACTTACCAATCCTAAATGTGTATGCACATAACAACAGTGTCAAAACATGTGAGGCAACAACTGATAGAACTACAAGAAAAATAGAAAAATCCACTCAAACTTGGAGACTTCAACACCACTCTTTCAGTAATTGATAGCTCATGTAGGCATAAAATCAGTAATGACATAGTTGACCTGAAGAACACTAACCAACAACTTGCTATAATGGACAGTCATAGAATACTCTCTCCAACCACAGCAGAACACACATCCTTCTCATACTCATATGCAATATTCACCAAGACAGACCATATTCTGGGCCATAAAACACACTTTAAAAAATGAAAATAATTACAAAATATGTTCTCAGACCTTAATGGAAATAAAATACAAATAACAGAAAGATATCTGAAAAATCTCAAAAAATTCAGAAATTACACATTTTGAGATAACTTATGAATCACAGAAGTCTCAAGAGATTTTTAAATATTTTGACTAAATAAAAACAAAATGTATCAAAATGTACATGAAGTACAGAAAGCAATACTTAAAGGGAAACTTCTATCATTAACTGTATATATTAGAAAAGAATAAAGACCTAAAATCAATCATCTTTAACTTACAATTCAGGAAACTAGAAAAAGAAGAGCAAATTAAGCCTAAAGCAAGCAGAAGAAAATAAATAATAAATATTAGAGAAAAAAAAAATTAGAGCAGAGGAAGTGGATATGGCTCAAGCAATTGAGCTCCCGCCTACCACATGGGAGGTCCTGGGTTCGGTTTCTGGTACATCCTAAAGAAGACAAGCAAGACAGTGAGCTGACACAATGAGAGACACAAGGAGGAAAACACAATGAGACACACAACAAAGCAGAGAGCAGAGATGGCTCAAGCGATAGGCACCTTCCTCCCACATGGGAGGCCCCGGGTTGATTCCTTGTGCCTCCTAAAAAGGAAGACGAGCACACAATGAACAGACATAGCAAGTGTAAACAACGAGGGGGTGAGGAGAAATAAAATAAAACAAATCTTAGAAAAAAAATTAGAGCAGATATAAGTGAAACTGAAAAAAAAGAAAACAGAGAAAATCAGCAAAACCAAAAGCTGTTTCTTTGAATAGATCAATAAAATTGATAAACCTCTAGCTAGGCTAAGGAAAAAAGAAAGAAAACACAATTACCAATATTAAAAATGTAAGAGGAATCATCATTACTGATTCCTAGGACATTAAAAAGGAAAATAAAGGAATATAATGAACAAATTCAGATTTCTAACAAATCTAAATTTGTATAATTTCTAAATTTATATGCCTACAAATTTTATAACTTTGATGAAATGGACCAATTCCTTAAAAGATGAAACTAGCAAAACTCACACAAGGTTAAGAAAGATAATCTGAAAAGCCCTATATCTATAAAAGAAATTGAATCATTAATAACCATACAAAATGCACAGTACAGGCCCAGGTGGTTTAATTTGTAACTCTACCAAACATTTACTGACCCTAGAAAAATTAAAAGTATTATAAAAGAGTATTATGAACAATTTTATGCCAATGAACTGGAATTGGATAAATTCCTAGAAAAATACAAATTATCAAAGCTGACTCAAAAAGAAATAGAAAATTTTAATATATCTTTAACAAGTAAAGAAATTGAATTAGTAAGCTCAATAACTACTCTGATCAATTCGATATCATCTTTAAGCAAAAAGTACTATCAGTCTGTCTTACTTTCTGTCCTGGTTTGAGTCTTTTATGAACCCCAGAAAACTATGTTCTTAAGCTAACCCATTCCTGTGCAAGTAAACCTATTTATGTGTGACCTTTTGGTTAGATTCAGTTAAGAGACCTTTCGATTAGATCACTTAATTAGATCACTTCAGTTGAGCTTCTCTGATTAGACTGCAGGACCCAGGATGGGTCCTAATCCTTTTACTAGAGTCAATATATACATATAAATAAACACAGAGAAAGACAGCTGCCATTTTACTCTGCCATGTGACTCCATGATTGCCTATAGCTGCAGAAAGACAGAGAAATCCAAGAGGCTGAGTGAGATGTGGGAGGCTGGAATCAGCGGAGAAGCTGAAGAAATGAGGTCTACAAGAGGGAAGGCCCAGAAAACAGCTGAAAGCTGAAAGAGAAGGTAAGCCCAGAGGAGAAAGCAGAGAGAGACTGGCAGACCCACCATTCTGCCTTGCCATGTGGCAGGAGTTCAGGATCCAGCAGCCACCTTTGGTAAGACAGCATCTCTGATGATGCATTGATTTAGACATTTTCACGGCCATGGAACTATAAACTTTTTCTCTAGTAAATTCCCATTATAAAAGCCAACCCACTTCTGCTATTTTACAACAGCAGCCTGTGGCAAAGTAAAACACTTTCCTAGCTGCTAAAACAAATACCATACAATGGATTAGCTTATATAAAGGGAATTGTTTGGCTGATGGTTTTGAGGCTAGGAAGTCCAAAACTGAGGCAACAGCAAAGCAATGCTTTCTCCATGAAGACTGTGCTTTTCTAGGGCTGGCTGCCTACAATCCTTGATCTTTGGCTTTTCTGTCATATGGCAATGCACATGGCAGCATCTTCTTTCTCTTCCAGGTTCTGTTGACTTTCAGCGTTTGACTGCTCTCTATGGCTTCTCCCTCCATGTCCACTTTTTTTTGCTTATAAGGACTTCAGCCAAATTGGATTAAAGCCCACCCGCATTCACTTTGGAAACATCTTAACTAATAACATCTTCAAAGATCCTATTTACAAATGGGTTCACATCCACAGAACCAGGGATTGGGACCTGAACATGCCTTTTGTGGGGGACATAATTCAATCCCCAACACAATCCTAAAATACAAACCTTTCAGAAAGCAGAAAAGAAGAGAGTACTTTTCAACTCATTTTATGAGGCAAGCATTATGTTGACATCAAAACCAAACAAAGAAATAAGAGGGGAGAAAAATTAAAAACCAAAATCCTTCATGATCCTTAACAAAAAAATGTGAAAACTGAATCCAGCAACATACCAAAAGTTTTACACACTATAACCAAGTAGAATTATTGTCCAGATTGCAAGTTGGTTTAACACCTTAAACCCAATTAATATACCATATTAATAGAATAAAGGACAAAAACCATATGATAACTCAATGGGTGTAGACAAACATTTGAAAAAATCTAACCATGGAAAAAAAAAAACATAAAACTAAGAATAAAAGAGAACTTCCTCATCTTGATAAAAGGTACTTATGAAAAAATCTAGTTATGGGAAGTGGATGTGACTCAAGCAATTGGGCTCCCGCCTACCACATGGGAAGTCCCTGGTTCAGTTCCCAGTACCTCCTAAGGAAGACAGTGAGCTAGTGCGAAGGGCAGGCATGACAAGTGGATGCCACATGATGATACAACAAGAGACACCAGAAGAAAAACATAATGAGAGACACAACAAAGCAGGAAACGGAGGTGGCTCAAGCGATTAGGTGCCTCCCTCCCACATCGGAGGGCCTAGGTTTGGTTCCCAGTGCCTCCTAAAGAAACAAGAAAGACAAACATACACAGCAAGTGCAAACAATGAGGGGGTGGGGAAAAATCAATAAATAAAATAAATCTTTAAAAAAAAAAACAACTATAGTTAACAGACTTAATGATGAAAGACTGAAAGCTCTCCTCCTAAAATCAGTAACATGGCATTATCTAACCATTTATGATCAATATTATATTAGAAATTCTAGCCAGTGCTAGAATTAGAAATTCTAATTCTAAGGCAAGAATTAGAAATTAAAGCACACATTTTGGGAAAAAGAAGTAAAACTATGATAAACAAAATGTGAAATAGCTATACAATGAAATATTACTCAGCAATAAAAAGAAACAAACTACTGATATATACAATAAGATGGATAAACCTACAAAACATGCAAAGTGTGAGAGATCAGACACAAAAGACCATGTTATATGATCTATTTACATGAAATTTACAGAAAAGGCAAAACAATAGAAACAGCCTATGGGTGGTTGCCTGGGGCTAGGTGCAAGAGCAGAGATTGACTGCAAGCAACATCAGGGAACTTTTTTGGGACAATGGAAGTACAATGTAGCAGTCTGATATTGTTTATGAATTCAAAAAACAGATATTGGATTATGTTTGTGAACTGGTTTGTTCTTTTGGGCATATTAGATTGTATTAAATTCACAGGGTTCACTTTTACTTGATTAAATAATGATTAAGACTTTGATTGGGCCACGTCAGTAGGATGTTGAGTCCCCGCCCCCTTTGTGGGCAGGGATTCACAGAGAAAACTACAGGGCAGAGGAATTAGTTGGGAGTTTTGGATGCTGGAACCCTGGGAAGTAAATACACAGAGAAGCAGACACGTGAGGAGAGAAGGCTCCAGCAGAGGCCCCAGGAAGAGAGAGGAGCCGTTCACCTGATAGTTTACAGCTGGTCTTGTGGAGAGAGCAGAGCAGCTGAGCCTAGAGAGAAATGAGCCCCAGGAGAGAGACAAGACTTATCCCAGCCTACAGCTGATATTGGAAAAAGCTGGGATCACGGAGCCTTAAGAGGAAGAGGAAGGCTCAGCCCTTGCAAAAGTTGGCAGCCATCTTGCTCCAACATACGGCAATAGACTTTGGTAAGGGAAGTAACTTATACTTTATAGCCTGGTAACTGTAAGCCTCTACCCCAAATAAATACTCTTTATAAAACCCAAAATATTTCTGGTACTTTGCATCAGCACCCCTTCGTCTGACTAACACATGCTGTAAGACTGAATTCTAATGATGATCACTGCTCGTCTTCTTTAGGAGGCACCAGGAACCGAACCCAAGACCTCCCATGTGGGAGGCAGGCACCCAACTGCTTGAGCTACATCCAATCCCCAATAATGTGTTTGTTTGTTTGTTTATTTCACTTCAAGCTCACAGATCCCTTGTTAAGAACCCCTGAAAATTTAATAAATAATGTGGTATTGATCAAAAATTTTGGAGGGGCAGCTGTCAACTTATGAAATTGAATTATTTAGTTGCTTATTTATATTTTGTAGAAATGAGAATCTGATGTTTAGAATGAGATAGGTATCTGTTAGAGCCAAAGTTAAAACATACCCAAACTGATTTCCATTTCACTTCCTAGCTCTTCTCTTTTCCTTTTAGCAGATTTTTAAATATGTTAAAAAGTGCTCCAAAGATAGCAATGAGAACTATAAGGAGAACCAGAGGTTAATTAATCCACAAATTAAAAAATCAAATTCATGAATAATTGAGAGAAACTTGTTCAATCTTCCGGAAAATTTTGACACAAGCTAATCTGCCTTTCAGTTTACTTAAGTTGATATCTGAACTTACTTTATAAAGTATAAGGATTTATAAAGTAACTTGGAAACCACATGGATAGACTAGGATAAGAGAGAACTCTTATTATACTAGTCAGTCTCCAGCTCTCCTTGAATAAAAGTTATTACATGGTAGAAAATTCTTATTTTTTTATACTCTGTGGTTCCATAACACTGTCCTGATTTGTTTGGTATCTTTTAGAGATTCAGCTTCTGCATTCTGATCAAGAAATCTTTCTTTAAGCTAGTACCCAAGTTTACTACAGACCAGGATACAGTACTAACATATTTAATGCTATGTACGTTTAAAAGCTTCTACTGGACTAGCCTTTACATTCAAGAAACAAATTTGACAAAATTGAGAGACAGAATAAAATTTGTTAGTTTTTTAAAACCAGATTTGGATAAATGAAAATGAGTTAATATCATACTTTTTTTCCCTTAGCCTTCATAATATCATTCTTGTTCAGTGATCTCATTCATGTATGACAACAGACTTTTGCAAACCATTTCCTTCTTTAGAGATGCCCAGTTGAACTTTGCTAGTTCCATTTAAAAGACCTTGCTTTTGAAAACAAGGAACTATCTAATCACTTAATTCCTTTCAACATATCTTTGAAGCAAAAGTTTCTTCTCCTACATTATGTTCTTTTCCAGGCTAACACCCTAATCTGTCTTATTAATGTGTGACCCTACAAAATCCACCCCTTTTCCATAATACAAATATAGGATTTCCATAATCCTATATTTAGCCTCTAATTGTGATAAAAGTAGTGATAAAAGTGTTCAAGCTTAACTCCACAAAGGGTAAGCCACCTACTTCCACAAACAGAGGGTTTTATCCCCTTCCAATATTACTCTAAAAAGAATAGACATTTCAATAAATAGTGCTAGGGAAACTAGATAACCAATTGCAAAAGAATGAAATTGGACTCTACCTCACACCATATGCAAAAATTAAATAAAAATTAATCAATGGCCTACCTAAATATAAGAGTTAAAGCCACAAAACTGTTAGAAGAAAACATAGGGGTAAATCTTCAAGACCAGTGATTTAGCAACAGATTCATAGATAGGACACCAAAGCATGTTTAACAAAAGAAAAAATAAACTGAACTTCAAATTTGAAACTTTTGTGCACCACAGTACATTATCAATAAAGTGAAAATACAACCTATAGAACACGAAAAATAATTGTAAAGCATATATCTGATAAGGGTCTAGTATCCAGAACTCTAACAACTCAACAACAAAAAGACCCAATTAAAAAATGGACAAAGGACTTGAATAGATATTTCTCTAAAGAAGATATATAAATGGCCAACAAGCAAACAAAAAGATGCTTAACATCATTAACCACTAAGGAAATGCAATTGGAATCCACAATAGATACCACTTCACACCTACTAGAATGGCTATTATTTTAAAAAGAAAGAAAGAAACTGAAAATAACAAGTGTTGACAAGGATGTGGAGAAATAGGAACCTTCAGGCATCACTGGTGTTAATGTAAAATGGTGCAGCCATTTGGCAGCTCCTCAGAAAGTTAAATATAGAATTACCTTATAACACAGCAATCCTACTTCTAAGTATATACATAAAAGAAATGAAAGCAGGGACTAGGGCAGATATTTGCACAACAATGTTCAAAGCAGTATTACTACCTTATATTAGCTAAAAGGTAGAAGCAACTCACATGTCCATTAACAGATAAATGGATAAACAAAATGTGGTACATACATACAATGGAATATTACTCAGCTGTAAAAAGGAATGAAGTTTTGATACATGCTGCAACATGAATGACCTGAAGACATTATAATGAGTGAAATAAATAAGACACAAAAGGACAAATATTATATGATCTCACTTACATGAAGTAATTAGAATACCAAAATTCATGGAGTCAGAAATTAGAATACAGGTTACCAGGGGCAGGGGTAGGGATAGGGAATGGGGAATTAATGCTTAATTGGGTCAGAGTTTCTGTTTGGGGGTGATGGAAGAGTTTTGGTAACAGATAGTAGTGATGACAGCACAACATTGTGAATATAATTAACACTACTGAATTGTACACTTGAAAGTAGTTAAAATAATAAATTCTATATTGTATATATGTTACTATAATGAAAATTTAATTTAAAAAACTCATAGAATTGTACAACACAAAGAGTGAACCCTACCATGTACTCTGGATATTGGTTAATAATATAATTACATTATTGGTTTATCAATTATAATAAATGTTCCACATTTATGCAAAATGTTAATAATAGAGAAAAGTGCATGTGGGGGGCAGGTATATGGGAATTCTGCACTTTTTGCATGATTTTTCTGTAAACCCACAACTGCTCTAAAAAAAAAAAAAAAAGTCAAGGAGTAGTGATAAAAAGTGGAGAAATCTTTGCAATTATGAAATGTTAGTTATAAAAACAATAGTAATGATCCAAAAACAAAAGTAGAGTCACAGGTCCAAAGAGTTCTTGATGAGATAATGCTTGTTATAGATTCCAAAATCAAGAAAAGAAAGAGGCTAATATTCAATTTTACCTTGATAAATTTTTCAAGGAATTGCTAAGATTCAATCAAATCAGCATGACACCTTCCAGCTTTATCTCAAGCAAACCACCATCAACAAGTTCTTTCAACATTAAATTTTTCTTCTATTAAATGTCATTTTAAGATGTCACAATGAGACTGAGATAAGAAATTATTTTTAAAAATTTATTTGTCAGAATAGGCAAATCTATACAGACAGAAATAGACTAGTGATTGCCTAGGGCTGGGGAATTGGGGACAATGAAGAATGAAAGCTAAAGGGTACTAGGTCTCTTTCAGGGGTTATAAAAATTTTGATTATGATGATGGCTGAACAACACTGTGAACATATTAAAATAAACAATTGTACATTTTAAATGAGTGAATTGTATGATACGTGAATTATATCTCAAAAAATATATTGATAATTAAAGCTTTCACTTGAAAGCCTTAACAGTTAAAAAAAGAAATTTATGTCAATATTTAGTGCTTAATCTATGCTTTTCATTAAAAAAAAAAAAAGTTTATTGTGTTAATCTATAATTTTTTTGTTTTGAATAATTGTGTATATTATTCTAGGATTTAAAAAGAAGCAAAACACTTATACTATAGAAACTTATTTTTTTTTTATTCCCCTGGGAATAGAACTCTCTCCCTGAAATAAGTAAATCTATGGTCCAACTTTTTTATATCCTGAACTTTCACACACATTTTCAGGAACACATGTAAGTAGCAGATAGCCTACATAAAATAATGAATCCCAAACCAAAGTATGAACAAAATGCTGAGAAAAACAGTTGTTGGAACTAATTATCCTTAGCTAGTTTACTATTATCTCTTTAATTAAAGGACTTTCTATCAATCTGCAACCTACCTTCATCATGACATTCAGTGCATATTTTTGATCTTCCCGCCTTGCTGTAGTTTTTGCTTCAGCAGCTTCTTTTGCTGTCTCTTGTGCTTGTAAAATAGCTCTTTCCCTTATTCTTTGCATCATTTCTTTGTCAACTAAACCATAAGAAATATCACTAAATTAGAATTAGGATAAATTTGTTTTACTTAGGAGGAAACTGCTTAACAGGACAAGATTTATTTTGCCTGAACTTTAGGTGGCCAAGAAGCTAATATTAAAAGGTAAGCAAAGGGAAGCGGGTATGGCTCAATCGATAGAGCTCCCGTTTACCATATGGGAGGCCCCAGGTTCGCTTCCCGGGGCCTCCTTGTGAGGGCAGGCCGGCCCGCGCATCGCGGTGGGCTGATGCAGCGGGACCTCACAGCAAGGGGGAGATAAGCAGACACAGAAGAAACACACAGTGAATGGACACAGCAAAAACACAAGCAGCAAGGGGGGGATAAATAAATA
>JAQZBX010087959.1:0-12802 GCA_029593785.1 Cabassous unicinctus | reverse complement strand
CTTCAACTCTGTTCTTTGCCTTGCCTTTTATATTCAATTCCCCACCCACCAGGGGGTGGGGCTCAATGCCCCACTGACTGACATGGCCCAGTCAACGCCCTAATCATAATTCAATCACGCCAAGATTAACAGATTAGATTATAGGCATGATCCAATTATATTTTTGGAATTCATAATTACAAATTCCCCAACGGTTACAGGGACTAAGGGCCCACCCTCCTCTGGCATGACCTCATCTTAACTAATTGCATTTGCAATGACCTTATTTCCAAATAAGGTCACATCCATAGGTACTGGGAATTCAGCATATCTTTTTGGGGCACACAATTCAGCCAATAATAGTAAATTAGAAGATTTATAAATATAAGCACTGATTCTAGAAAGAATAATAGACAACCATGTGGGACATATCAAGAGGAAAAATGAGAAAGCAAAAATGCACAGGTAGAATGAATATAAAAGAAAACAATACCCAACATTTGTTAGGAGAAAGGTTATACTCAAAAATAGAGACATTTTTAAATTCTAAGAGATTATTATTTACACCATATCAGTACATTTTTTTAAAGAATTTTTTAAAAAGATTTATTTCTTCCCTCCATCATTGTTTGCACTCACTGTCTGCTTGTTGTGTGCTCTCTGTGTCTGCTCATCTTCTTTAGGAGGCACTGGGAACTGAACCCGGGACCTCCCATGTGGAAGGGAGGTGCCCAAACACTTGAGCCACATCCACTCCCTGCTTGTTGTATCTCTCATTGTGTTTCCTTGTTTTGTCTCCTCATTGTGTCATCTTGTTGCATCAGCCTGTCGCACCTGCTCACTGTCTTCCTCATCTTCTTTAGGAGGCACTGGGGACTGAACCCAGGACCTCCCATGTGGTAGGCGGGTGCCCAACTGCTTGAGCCACACCCATGTCCCCATATCAGTACATTTTTAAATTGTTAATAAGTGGGTGATTTTCTAGGAAAACATAAATTATGAAAATTAACCCAAGGCAAAATCTGAATAGACTAATAACCATGGGTGAAAGTTAATTATCAGTTTCCTCCCAAAAAGTCATGAGATCAGATACTTTTGTGGTTGTGGATTTTTTTTTTTTTTTAATCTTCAAGGAACATGGTTTCCACACTAAACTATTCTAACATAGAGTAAAAGATGGCAAATTTCCATGTCATTATCACAAAGCTAGTATAATTCTGATACCACACTCTCATCCCCTGTCCCACCACCCCCCCCCCCAAAAAAGAAAAGAGGCCTTATAGGACTATCACATAGGCATTTAGAGGCAACAATCATGAATAAAATACTAGCAAATCAAATCCAGAGTGTAGTCAACAAATATTATACCATAAATTAAGGTTAATTATTTTTAAATGCAAGGATAATTTAAGATAAAAGCAATTGATATATTTTACCAAAGGAAAAATATAGGATCATCTCCTATAGATGTTTAAAAAATCATTAGTAAAATACAGATTTTAGACTAGTATGCTAGGAATAAAGGGATATTTCATACATGATTTTAAAACAATCTCAAACAAACAGTTAACTCACACTTAACAAAAATCATTTGTCAATCATTGACATTAAAAAAGACCAACACAAGAATGCCTGCTATCAATACATTAGGGGAGCAGATGTGGCTCAAATGGTTGGGCATCTGTCTCCCATATGGAGGGACCTGGCTTCCATCCCCGGGACCTCCGGTAAAATAAAAGAAAAAATATAGAAGACGCATGCTGTCAGAACCCGTGAGTGGGCAAGCCCCCAGGCCCTGTGTGCGGGCTTGTCAGGCCCCGCCGAGCCACACAGTAAGATGATGACATAACAGGAGAGTGACACAAGGGAGAGCCAAGACAAGACGCACCGAAAAACCAGGAAATGAGGTGGCGCAGGTGGCAGAACGCCTCCCTTCCATATCAGAGGTTCCCAGGATCAAATCCCGGTGAAGATAGGAAGAGAAGGATGAGAAGAGAGGGCAGGAAACAGACACAGAATTGCCCAGCGAATGGACACAAAAACAGCAAAAATGGGGGGCGGCTTAAAATGGATAAAAGTAAAATAAATAAATAAATCTTTAAAAAAAAATACGTTAGGTAGCATTGCTTGACATTCCAGACAGTGATATAATTAAGACAAACAAAAACAGCTGGGTATATAGATTGGAAAGGAGCAGACAGAAATATCTGCAGGGAAGGTGGTGTTTCACATAAAAATCTCAGAAGTGTCAACTGAAAAACTCTTAAATCTACAGGAAATCATAAATTAGAAAATGTGGACATTTGTGGAGTGTTTTTGTTTGTTTTGTTTTGTTTTAGCTACCAGCATGGAAATCCCCATCCTGGATTTGGGAAATACCCCATTATCTGAATCTAGGTGAAGGTGGGGCCCCAACATCCTCCTACTGAAGCCAACCAAAAAGAGACTGGGACTTCCTCCTACCTCCTGACTACCCAGGCACAGGCACATGACCACATCCTTCCAACAACTGCCTTTCTTTTCTACCTGGGCAGCTCTAATTGATTTCAGTTGCTTCAGTTAAAAACCATGACTATTGCAGACATTGATACCCAGGCAATAGGTTGCAGACAACAAACCCTTAAGAAAATGGGAGGACCCATGTTTTAATTATCTTGCCTAGCTAGGGCTGAAAGCCGTGGCAATTCCACTGTATTCATAAATAGGATTCTGAGGACCAGTAGCTCACCAGGGTGAAATAGCTATTCAAATTATTTCTTAGAATGAAGTGCCCATGAGGGCAGGGCTTTCTCTATCAAAGAATAGGGTGGAGGACATGAAGAATTAATGGTGTGAATTCACAGCCTGAGAAGTGAAATGATTGCTTTTAATGGGACTGGATAGCTTAAACAAAGAGCCTAAGTTCAAATCCCCAAGTCTCACTGCAAGGTACAGCCAGAATCTTAGGGACTTTCTGGTACTCTGTTTTTCAGTTACAGACAACATTCCCATAATTGTAAAAACAAAACTTGAAGTTTGATCCAATAAGTTGCTGCATTAAAATGTCAATTGGGTTGACAGCTTTCACCACATAAAATTTCGTGCACTGCTTGAAGAAGCAGTGACTTCCTTGCCAGAGAGAACCAATTCTCACCTCTACATGTCATTGTTTTCAGAGCTGTTACTAGGTGTATAAATGGAACCCTGAGGATTTCCTGTATCCACATCAAAGGTAATGGAAGATGACTACAACGGCATTGAGGCAGGGCCACCAGGAGCTCAGCTCCCTCAGAAATAATAGTTTGGGTCACCCCACTGGGTAAAGAACTCCAGCCTGATGGTTTACTGGTTGACAGCAAAGCAAACGTGTTAGTGGAAAAACGGAAATCACAAAAACCTGCTTCAGCCTATGACCAGTTGCAGAAATGACAACCCCCGCCTCTATCTGTAGATCCTTCCTTGCTATGTCCTGTGTATATTAACATGTATTAAAGACTTTTCCTTTTTTCACTTCCACGAGGTAGGGGAAAACAATATTTTATTTAGGACTTGTGGAGGTATAACTTTGTAATTAGTCCTTGAGGGGATCTCAAGAGAACAAGAGTAGAAGCAGACATTATTTAGAGATCCCAGACTTGTTTCTGAATTAAGAAATTGACAAAACATTGGGCTGTTCCACTTTGGGGAGGCACTCGTGTGCTTTTATTACAATAGTTAACATTGCATTATTTTAGACAGTAGCCTTTTTTTGTTTCCACAAGGGAAAGTCTATCAGAGGTGAACTGTACTGGAAACTTAGTGGTATATTCTTGGCTATCAAGCAGCTGAATGCTTTCCCTAGTTTTATTTTTTTGTTTTGCTTGTTTTTCCCAGATGGCTCCCTCATCTGTTTGCTCATTGTTCATTTTTGTGCTCATTGTCTGCTCGTTGTTTTTGCTCATTGCCTACTTGTTGTTTGCTCTTTGTTTGTTTGTCTTCTTTAGGAGGCACAAGGAACCTAACCGGGGACTTTCCATGTGGGAGGTGGGTGCTCAACTGCTTGAGCCACATCCACTCCTCTCCCTAGGTTTTGATGATGCTTGATAGGAGAGGGACTCTGACTCCCATAACAGAAGCCAAAGCAAGGAGGTCCTTTTTTCTTCCCTTGGCAGCCAAGGCACAAGTTCCTGACCTAAACTTAACTAATCAGACACATATGCCAGGAATTTTGAATCTGAACCAATGGCAGAAAGACCCGAGAACAGATTTAAGCTGTGGTGTCTTAGCAGCAGCAGCTGTGTCCAGGGGTAGTGGCGGAATGTAGTGTCAGTGGTCTCTGCTTCCTAGCACTGGTTCCTGTCCATTTTCCAAGCCTGATACCCTGGGCTCATGTGGATTGTGTGAGCCTACCCACCCACTCCTTATTCACTCCATATGTAAAATCTTTCTTTCCTAGAAATTTGTTTCCTGGTTCTCTAGAAATGGCTGTATTAGATGTTCTCTATCATTTAATAATAGACATGTGGACTAAACATTTATAAGTGCTGTATAAAAATAATCAACCAATTATGTTAAACTAGCCTATCTGCCTCTATTGTGTTTGTCAGCCTAAAAAGAAAGGCCTCTAAAATGGATTTTTTAAAGAAAGCATTTGAAAGCCTTTTGTTTGGTATTGTATTTATTCAATAAAGTATTTAATTAGTGCTAAGTGTGAACTGGATCCTGTTGCTAAGCCCCAGCAAGCGATCATATCTTAGGTAAGGATAAACACCCAGTAAAATGGCCGTATTGCACATGTCTTAATGATGTTTGAATGTTAAATAAATTGTGTACTCACTTTTTTAAAGTTTTTAATTTTTTCAAATAAATGGAGCCACAATTTGTTTCTGTTGTTTGCAACCAAGAATACTAAATGATGTAATTTAAATATTAAAAAATAAAAATGAACAAAAAATGGTGTTTTCATTGTCTTTGCTTCATATGCTTGAGATCTGTAATAATCTTTTTTTTCCCCAAAGATTTATTTATTTTTATTTATTTATTTATTTATTTATTTATTTTTATCCATTTTAAACACCACCACCCCCACCCCCGTTTTTGCTGTTTTGTGTCCATTAGCTGGGCAATTCTCTGTGTCTGTTTCCTTCCCTCTCTTCTCATATTTCTCCCCGTCTTCACCAGGATTCCATCCTGGGAAACTCCGAAGTGGGAGGACGGTGTTCTGCCACCTGGGCCACCTCAGTTCCTGGTTTTTTGGTGCGTCTCGTCTTGGCTCTCCTCCCTGTGTCACTCTCCTGTTATGTCATCATCTTGCTGCGTGGCTCGGCGGGGCTGGCACACTCATGTGGGGCCTGGCAGTACACCCACACTCAGGGCCGGGGCTCACCCGCTCGCAGGACCTGATGCCGCACCCGGGCGCGGGGCCTGGCAGCCCACACACCTTCTATATTTTTTCTTTGTTTTACCAGGAGGTCACGGAGATGGAACCCAGGTCCCTCCATATGGGAGACGGACGGCCAACCATTTGAGCCACATCCGCCCCCTGGAATAATCTTTTAATTTCTGGATCTCTCCCACTCTCGTATCTAGTCAATTGCCAAATCCTATGGATTCCATATCCATAATATTTCTTTAATTTTTACCAACTGTCATTATCCTATTTGGACTCTCATTGCATATTGCATAATTATTTAGGAGCACTATGAAACCATTCTATTTTTAAAACATGTTAGCCTATTTAGAAAATTAGAGCCTGCTTTATTCCAAATCTAATTGTTAGCACTATTACCAAAAAAATGAAATCTTATATAAGCATCAGTGTTCCTTTTTCTTTTTGGGGGGGCAAACTTTTTATTGAAGTATAACATACATACAGGAAATCACTAAATTATAAGAGCTCAAAGAATTTTCACAAACAGGATACAACTGTGTAAATACTACCCAGACCAAGGAATAGAACACTACCAGCATCCCAGAAACCTCTCTTGAGTGCCCCTCTCTAGTAACTGTTACCCAAAAAGGAAATCACTTCAAACATCCAATACCATGGATTAGTTTTGTCTATATTTTACCTTTATATAAATGGTATCATACCATATGACTGACTTTTTTGCTCAGCATTGTTAGTGAGATTTATCAATGCTACATTTAGAAATAGTTTGTGTATTCTCATTGCTGTAAAGCATTCCAGTGTGTGTGTGTATGTGTGTGCGTGTATAAATGACACAATTTATCCATTCTACTGATGATGGACATATGAGTTATTTATATATTCTACTTATAATATGAATCTTTTTTGCCTATATGTATTGAAACTATCTTCTCTCAGTCTGGGTTGCCTTTCCCTGTCTTAATGGTAGATTTTGTGATATTTTAATATAATCCAAATCATTTTTTTCCTTTATGATTAGTGCTTTCTGTGTTCTGTTTAAGAAATATTTCCTTGTCCTAAGGTCACAAAGCTATTCTCTTATGTTTTCTTCTAGAAATTTTATTGGTTTCCCTTTCACATTTAGGACAACAGTTAATCTAATATTGATATGCACGTATAGTATCAGGTAGAGGTCAAGATTTATTTTTTCCATATCGATATTGGTACTAGGCAGGGTTTTCCAGAGAAACAGAATGGACAGGATATATCTACCTATCTATCTATCATCTCCCTATGTAAGTATATATATGTAAGTATGTATATGATATGTAAATATTAAGAGACATTATAGGAACTGGCTCCCATGACTGTGGGGACTGACGAGTCTGAATCCATAGGGCAGGACACAAGTTGGGAACTCTGATGAAGGTTTCAACAAATTCCCCAGGAGAATTTGGCTGGCTGAAGTAGAGATAGAAATTCTTCTTTTGGAAGAATTTCAAACTGAAATCATCCAGTTCTCCCTTTAAGGCAGGGGTTCTTAAGGGGTTTGTGAGCTTGAATTGAAATTAAAAAAAATGTTATTCTTGTGGGGACGTGTTGGCGCAGTGTGATATATTTATTAAATAATACACAGTAAAGTGTCGACTTAGTAAGGGGTCTGTGGTTTTCACCTGATTGGCAAAGGAGTCTGTGGAACAAAAAAGGTTAAGAACCCCTGCCTTAAGGCCTTCAACTGATTGGATGAGGCTTCTCTCCTTGCTGAAGGCAATCCCCTCAGTTGGTTGTAGATGTCATTGGCCATAGAGACAATCAACTGACTGATGATTTAAATCCATGAAATAGCCTCACAGTAAAAATCAGGCCAGTGTTTGATGAAACAAATGGACCCCATAACCCAGCCAAGTTGAAAAATGAATGTAACCATCACAATATCCAATTAACTCAGTATCATTGAATGAAAAGGTCATTCTTTTCCCTTTGTACTACAGAATTGCCTTTATTGTAAATCAAGTTAGTATAGCTCTGTGAGTTTGTTTCTGGACTCTCTCTTCTATTATTATGGACTCATGAAATGAGACTCCTGCATTCTATAACTGCCCTGTCCTATTACTCCCCCATACTTTCAGAATCATGATGACACTCCCAATACATATAAAATACATCATTTTCAAAGCCAACCACAGCCTGAATCCAACCTATATTTCTATCCTTACATCCCACCATTAGCTGGCTCAAAAACCTTCAACCTCCAGAGTCAGTCCATTTGGGTCTGTATTAGTCAGCCAAAAGGGGTGCTGATGCAAAGTACCAGAAATCTGTTGGCTTTTATAAAGAGTATTTATTTGGGGTAAAAGCTTACAGTTACAAGGCCCTAAAGACTACAACTCAAAGTTACTTCCTTACCAAACTCTGTTGCCACATGTTGAAGCAAGATGGCGGGTGATGTCTGTGAGGGTTCAGCCTTCCTCTTCCCTCTTAAGGCTCCATGGGTCCAGCTTCTTCTGATCTCAGCTGTAGGCTGGCATAGGGCTCGTCTCTCTTCCCAGGGTTCATTTCTTTCCAGGCTCAGTTGCTCTGGTCTCTTTACAAGGTCAGCTGTAAACTATCAGGCAAATGGCTCATCTCTCTTTCCGGGGCCACAGGATCAAAACTGGCAAAATTCTCTCCTCTGGCATGTATGGAGCTCTCTCTATTCCCATGTTTATCTTCTTCTGTGTATCTATGTCTGTGTTCTACTTGAGTGAATGTCCATTTATATAACCCACAAAGGGGGCGGGGACTCAAACTGAGTTGCCTAATGACGTGGTCTAATCAAAGCCCTAATCTTAACATAATTTAATCAAAGGTATTTCAGCTGAATTTAATACAATCAAAGGGTAGAGGAACAGACCAGTTTACAAACAATCAAATATCTCTTTTTGGAATTCATAAATAATATCAAACTGCTACAGGTCCTGAGTCCAATTCTGGCTAAGTAGCATATTTTAGTAACCTCACCCCCATTATTGCCTGGTGAATGGCATGAATCTTGCTGCTTCAAACCTGCATCTAGTAGGTCTGTGATCTTTTGAGTTATAGCTTGTTCCTTGATCCCTGAGTTCATGCTCTATTTGTCTGACTTTACATTTGCCACAGGATCTTGATTCCAATTCACTTTCCTTACCAATTGGCCCAAACACTATGCCTGAAAATTGCCCAAATGCTCTTCATGTGGCTGAGAATGTTTCCATAGAAACTCCAACCACTGAGTAGGATCTGATTCAAATACTGCTTGAAACAAGGATATACCTTGCTGTTGGCTACATCATGAGCTCTGCCTAGAGAGTGGCTCCTACTGTCTAAGCAGGCTCCAGGGGTCTTGTTCCCATTTCTAGAGCATATGTCCTCTTGGCAGTTGTGACGTTGACTGTAGATCACTTCTGTGGGGCCAGCCACATAGGCAGGATTTTCCTGCAATACCTGCCCCACATTTCCTCCTTTTTCTCCTTCCCTCCTTTATTAGCTTCTTAGGGCTGCCCTAACAAAGTACCACCAACTTCGTGGCTTAAAACAACAGAAATTGGGGGCGGATGTGGCTCAAATGGTTGGGCGTCCGTCTGCCATATGGAGGGACCTGGGTTCGATCACCGGGACCTCCCGGTAAAATAAAAAAATATATATAGAAGGTGAATGGGCTGCCAGGCTCTGTGTGCCGGTGAGCCACCAGGCCCCGGGGAGCCATGCAGCAAGATGATGACGTAAAAGGAGAGAGACAAGACGAGATGCTCCGAAAGCTCAGAAAACCAGGAGCCGAGGTGGTGCAGGTGGCTAGAACACCTCTCTCCTACATCGGAGGCCTTCAGGATCGAATCCTGGTGAAGACTGGAGGAGGAGGATGAGAAGAGATGAAACAGACACAGAGAATTGCCCAGCAAATGGACACAAAACAGCAAATGGGGAAGGGAGAGTTTAAAATGGATCAAGTAAATAAATAAATCTTTAAAACAACAGAAATTTATTGTTTCAGTTCTCGAGGCTAGAAATCCAAACTCAAGGAGCCAACCGGGCCATGCTGCCTCCGAAACCTATAGGGAGAACCTGTTGCATGCCTTTTCTAGCTTCTGATGTTTGCTGACTGTCCTTGGCCTCTCTTGGCTTGGTGCTGCAGCACTTCAGTCTCTATCACCACATGAAATTCTCCCTTGTCTTTCTTTGTGAGGCTGCTATGACAAATATCACACAATGGGTTGGCTTAAACAACAGGGAGTTTTGAGGCTAGAAGTCCAAATCAAGACATCAGCAAGGCTTGCTTTCTCCCCAAAATGTGTAGCATTCTGATGCTGGCTGCTAGCCATCCCTGGGATTCCCTGTTTCTGTCTCTTGTCACATGGTGATATCCTCTCCTTTCTGGCTTCTATGACTCCCACAGACTCTTTATAATGTCTCCAGTAACTGAATTAAGGCCCATCCTGGTTTAGTTTCCTACACCTTAACTAAAAATAACATCTTCAAAAGGTCCTGGGCATCAACTGTCCCAAATCCTCAAGATTGAGGAATGAACAAATACAAGGGGTGAATGCAACTATTGACTAAAGTAGACTTATTATTATTCTAGCAATGGAAGAACTTGTAACATTGATATAATGACAGTGGTCACCAGAGGTTCTGAGAGGAAGGAGAGGGAAGAATAGGTGTAGCATGGGGGCATTTTTGGGACCTTGGAGTTGTCCTGCATGACATTGCAATGACAGATACAGGTCATTATACATTTTGTCAAAACCTACAAAATTGTGCAGTGCAAAGTGTAAAGTATAAGGTAAACAATAGACCATAGTTAGTAGCAGTGCTTCAATATGTGTTCATCAATTGTAACAAATGTACCGTACTAATGAAAGATGTTGTTAATGGAGAAAAGTGGGGAGGGGGAGGGGGAGGGGGTGGGATATATGGGAATCCCCTATATTTTTGATGCAACATTTATGTAATCTAAAGCTTCTTTAAATTTTTTTTTAAAAAGGTCCTATTTAAAATGGGTTCACACCCACAGGGACTTGGATGAAGATTAAAAACATGGGATACATATTTCAACCTACCACATCCTCTATGTCTGTGTCTCTTCTCCCCCTCTTTTAAGGGCACCAGTCATATTGGATTAAGGGCCCATTCTATAGCAGTATGGCCACATTTTAACTTAACTAATTCCATCTGCAGTGACGCTATTTCCAAATAAGGTCTCATCCCAAGTGCTGGATTAGAACTTCAATATATCTTTTTGGGGGACACAGTTTAACCCATAACACCACCTACCTCTCCCTGCAGCCCATTCCCAAAGACTTATCTTGCTTCATTACCAAAACGGAATGCATTTTAACACCTATCTCGTATTCTTACTTTCACAAGTAGCCATGCCTTTCTATTTATCACTTACAAACACTCCAATTCTCTCATCTCCATGCTTCAACGCTTATGCTTTTCTCTTCCTCCTCCACATCTCTACCTCTCCTTCAAGGCCCACTTTATTTACTTTTTAAAATTATTATTATTTTTATTTTTAAAGAAACTTTAGATTACATAAATGTTACATAAAAAATATAAGGGATTACCATATGCCCCACTCCCTCCCCCTCCCACACTTTCCCACGTTAACAACATCCTTCATTAGTGTGGTACATTGTTACAATTGATGAACACATATTGAAGCATTGCTACTAACCATGGACTACAGATTACATTATAGTTTACACTCTGTCCCACACAATTTTGTAAGTTATTACAAAATATACAATGGCCTGTATCCATCACTGCAATGTCATGCAGGACAAGCCTGATGTCCCAAAAATGCTCCCATATTACACCTATTCTTCCCTCTCCCATCCATCAGAACCTCTCTGGTGGCCACTGCCTTTACATCAATGATAAGAGTTCTTCCATTGCTAGAATAATAACAAGTCTAAATTAGAATAAGAATAAGTCTACTTTAGTCCATTGTTCATGCCCCAATCTTGAGGATTTTGGGATAGTGATGCCCACTCTGCTTCTGAGAGGAGGCTTAGATTCCATGGGGTAGATGGATGGACCCATTTTGCTTGCAGTTGCAAACACTCTCTGATCCTTAAGATGGGCGTTGTCCATCATCATGTCCTTGATGGTTGTCCTAGGTGAGTCCAGTGAACTGAAGAGTAGGTGTTACAACTCTGCTGAGATTCAGCGCTCAACGGGCACATGGACGGACCAAAGATTTAAATCTCTGGGACATATACTATCAAGTATAGTGCTAATTATAGATTCAAATAAAAGGGGCAGAAGAGCCATATGTAGAGAACCTATAAATGAGTCTAACGCTGTTACACTGGGGATCATAAATTCCAAAGTAAGGCCCACTGACAGGGTGTCAAGGCCCACAAAGCACCCCCTTCCCAATTGCTATTCTCTCATTTGCTTTTATTGGTGTATGTATTTCAGCATATATCACAACTATCCTTGGATCATAATTAATTATAATTATATATGTCTATATAACTATACAATTATATTTGTCTATTTCCCTTACAGATTGTGAAACTCTGGACATTTTATTCCCCATAAATCCTAATACAAGTCCTTGTGCATAGAAGAGACTTTATTGACACTAATGAAGTCAGACCCTGAAGACTGGATATCCACAGGGCTATGTGGTATAGAGAAAGAACACAGGCTTGAATACTGACTCTACCATTTATTTACCTGCTTGGAACATTGGCAAGTAATCTAATTTCTCTGAAACCTGTTTCTTTAAGAACAAAAACGGGAATAATTAAATACCTTGCTAATATACAATTAAATGATGTAATATGAATAAGAGTACCTAGCACATAGTGATCTCTCAATAGATTATTTTAATATAAAGATTTCCTAACTACAAAAAGGAGAACAGAACTAACTCTAGGTGCAACAACAGAAGCTTCTGAGATAAAAATGATGGGGGAAATCTTATGCAAAAATAACCACACACACAAAAAAACACAAAAACATCAGAAACATTATGCTAAGTGAAATAAGCTAGACACAAAAGGACAAATATTGTATGATTCCACTTATATGAAATATCTAGAACAGAAACTAGAACAGGGACTTGGGGGAGGGTGGGAGGAATGGGGAGTTATTGCTTAATGGGTACACAGTTTCTTTTTAGGTTGTTAAAAAAGTTTTGGTAATGGAGTATAGCAATGGCAGCACAATAATGTAAATGCAATTAAAGCCATTTAAAATTTATAAAATGGCAAATTTCATTTTATATATATGTTATCACAATAAAAATACATAAACATTTTAAAACCCCATCATATGTTGTGTTTAAAAATTATCAACTAGGGGAGTGGATGTGGCTCAAGTGGTTGAGTGCCTGCTTCCCACATGGGAGGTCCTGGGTTCAGTTCCTGGTGCCTCCTAAAAACAAAAAGAACAAACAACAAGCAAACAAATGAAAAAACCAACTCAGGGGAGCCGATGTGGCTCAGTGGTTGAGTGCCAGCT
>JAQZBX010087958.1:0-12801 GCA_029593785.1 Cabassous unicinctus | reverse complement strand
GAAGTTTTAGATTACACAAATGTTACATGAAAAATATAGGGGATTCCCATATGTCCTACCCCTACCCATCCCACACTTTCCCACAATAACAACATGGGTTTTTATGTGTTATACAAAGTAGGTTACCTCTAAATGGCTAAAAATTGCTCATTGGGCCTATTTTTAAAACACTTAGACATGTAAGAATTTTGAGTTTGTTGCCAACATTTTTTTTTTTCTAATGGCCCCAGGCACAGGATTCTATGGATTCTTTATTCTTTCAGTGTGTGACCACTCTGTCCTTAGACAGTTTTTTGTTATTTATTATGTTCTTTTCATTTTTAACTTTGTAAAGCCTGGCTTCCTAGACTTAATCAGTATCAATTAGTGTTCATCCAATGATTAGTAAGAAGATTGCCTTAAATTCCTTGTTCTTGTGTCTTCCACCCATTGCCAAAATGATCTGTATGAAAAGGCACACCTTCACATTTACAACAGACTAAAAGGGAGACTTAGCTTTCCCTTCTTGTTTATACAGTGTCTCAAGATCAGCCAGAGGTGAGTGGGTAGTGCCTTCTCCTTTAACAGGTCTTTCTGGGCATTCACATATCTTGCACATGTGCACAGGTTTTTAGATCCCCTGGAATATGCCAGATATTTTCAAAGTTATCTATTGTCATTTGGTTCTCCAGAATTTCCTTTTCATGGCCAGATTCTTATTTGCTCCAACTGAAATCATAGATATAGCTGAGGTTTTACCAGCAGTTTTATATTGTTTTGGTAGTGTCCTGGGGGTTGGCTTACCCTCCCCTGCTGAGCTGAGCACTGTGTCAAATCAAATAGCCACCAACTCTGAGAATAGATTTTTCCTGAAAGTTCAAACAAAATATTGACTGTGTTCTGGGAATGGTGCTTTTAATAGACCCTAAAAAGAAGTTAATTTGGCTGAAAAGTTGCTGGCTTTTCAAAACTACAACCACACAGACCTAGGAAAATGGTAGTATGGGATTTGTCCCCAAGATAAAAGGTCAGAGCCTCTATTGTCTTGGATATAAACTTATAATTTCCTGTAATTTCTCTCTGATAATGACTTGCAGTTTGATCTGTGATTTTGATTAATTTCCAGAGTTCTGAAATGGTTACTTTTAGTTTGCCCAGACTTTCACTGATTTAGAGGGAGAGTGAGTTCATTGAGGTATTCACTCCACAATTCTAGAAGTCAATCTCAGTCTTGCCCCTTTGATGCCACAGACCACTTCAACCAACCTCTTACCTCTTTTTATTAAGTTGCTCCATATCCCACAAACTCCTGTTGATACCAGCCAGGCTTTCATTATAGTCCCCTTGAAGCCTTTCTCCTCTGTTGAATTCAGGATTATCATCCTGCCACCTGATGGGAAGAACAACAGTCTTATATGGGGTTATCTTTCTCAGGCACTTTAATCTTACATTATCTCTTATATACTAGCATCAATCAGAATGAACAAGATTGTAATGGGGTAGTAGATTGGAAATTATTTATCTGTGGTTTAACTTAACAAAAAAATATTTTTCACTTAAGCTTTAAGTCCATTTTAGAATTATGGAGATATGCTCAATTCCACATAGTCACTCAGGGACCCAGAGTAATAGAGACACCGTCATCATGCACCTCTACTAAACTTGTAATCTCCTTACTGTGGCAAGTGAAGAAACAGATGTCAATTTCTCTCACAGTAAATTGCTCAGAATTAGTCCCATGACATTGCCTAGATGCAAAGGAAGGGGCTGATTCTTTTTGTTGTTGTTATTGTATTGTTGTTGTTTGCCTTTCGTATGACTAGAAAAAATCTATTATCTTACCACAATATTCTTAGGGTGACTGATGGTCAAGTATGGCAAAATCAGGTTAAAGCCAATTATTTTACAAGCCCTTTGTGGGTGGTCTAACACTATCTTTTTAATTGAGGCATACTTGCTATCTATTATTTTATTGTTAGTCGATTGTTTCCTCAGGTAGAATTGAAAAGTTAAAATCTGATTTTAACTTCCAGCTACACAAAGGAGAATACTTTATAGTTATAATAATATTCCTTTAGATGCCTTTTCAGAACTTGTCTACACAACAGTAGCCAGTAAAAATTGGCCTTCTACCCAGTCCTGGTCCAGGAATGAAAGCACACTTATTTTTTCATCTTTTTCTTCCAAATGTCTGAGAGAGCAAGAATTTGTGTCTAGTCCACATCCACCTAAACAAGAAATGATTTTCACACACCGTTAGAACGAACTTTGCATTGCTTTTCTCAAATGAATGTCTAGCTTTTAGATCAGTTACTCTGTCCAATGTATATAATTTAATTCAGAAAGAATCTTCTGGCCAAATAAGTTTGCATAGCTGCCCTACACTGGGGCCCCTCTCTTCCATCATTCAATAATCTAATAAACAGTGAGGTTTTGTTTTTGCTGTGTGCTAAGGACTGATCTATGACCTGAGCATATAGTATGCATGTGAGACATACATGTTTATCATACTTATATAATTTAAAAAATATGAGATTATTTTTAAAAAATGAGATTATTAAATATGAGATTATTAAAAAATATGAGAAAATAATTATAATACAAATATGCTCATTCAATCATTGTTCTGCAAATATATATTTGAGTGTTATTGAACACCCACTATATGCCAGCTACTGATATTACAAAGACAAAGTGAGCATTGTCTCTGTCCTTAAGGTACAAAAAGTATGAAAACACCATTGGTTTATTCATTTCCATTCACCATATGCATTACAAAAACACAATAGCAAAAAATCATATCAGAATATTAATAGGCCAACTAAGATTTATAAAATAACTCTAAATGAAGTCCACTAAGGTAATCAGAAATTATACCTTATTATTATTTTCTCATTAAATAGTCTGTGGGGGAAGAACTTTTAGGATGGCAGAGTGAGAAGCTTGGCACATCCTCCCCCTAACAAAGAAACCATTTAACTAGAGAAAATGATATTTAAAAATCATTTACAGTTTTTGAAAAATTTCCTAAGGGCATATAGCAAATGCAAAAGCATTCATTCAAGAAAATCTGCTAAATCTTAGTAAGAACAAGGAGGCTGTGGTTTTTGAGATACAACTTGCTTCCTTTCTCCTCCTTCTGTAATCAAATTGGTCTTACAGAAACTCTACCCTGGATGGAGATGGCAAGAATAGAGGGATCCCTTTTCCTCACCCTCAGTATATGGGTGTGGTTTTCCCTGAAGTGGGGCAGACTCTCAGATTTCTCATCTTCAATCCTTCCCCAGCCCAGTGCTGCAATACCTGTCTTTCCCTACCCAGCCCCTATTCACAGGATGCAAGGTCTACTCCAATTGTGGAAGGCCAAGAAATCTGGAGCCCTGATTATCTCCACTCCAGCTTGCTTATAGGGTGGATATTCCACTCCAGGAAGGAAAATCTTAAAAAACTATGGGCTATGACCTCTACCTTCAGTATCTACTTGTACAACAGTGGTTTCACTTTATAGAATTGGGAAACTGTCACAGTCCCCATTAGCTCTCCAGTGGTACAGAATTTCTGCCTAGGGAAAAAGTCAGTCTGTAATGATCAAGAATTTTGAAGTCCAACCTGAGTAAAATGGATTTATTTGTAACACAGTGTAAAGCAATCCATGTCTAACGGTGTTGTCAAAAATATTGAATTTTTTGGTGGACAGCAACAAAGAAGGTAGTGGTGCCCATAGATCCATGATATTAGCAACAAGCAACAGAGAAATTAGATATTTAATGGCTAGAACCATGGAAAAAGACAAAAATAGCTCTCATGGAATCATAGGCAACTCTGAGAGCATGTGCTTGACTGCATTCACTCAAGAGAAGGAATAGCAGGGCTCTATGTTGTAAAAACACAAAGAGTACTGCACTCAGACACATGTTAGTCAAAATTTGAAAACCCCAAATAAAATGAACACCAATAAGTCAATAGCTGAGTTCTCATCAGAAACAATGGAAGCCAGAAAGCAGTAGAATGACATATTCAAAGTGCCAAAAGTGAAAATCTGTCAGTCATTAATTGTATACCTTTCAATAGCTTAATTAATAGATATTTCACAAATCATTTTAATATTAAAAATAATAGAATAACAACATTTGAAATGAATTCTACATTTCCCTAGTAAATACTCTCTGCATCCCCAGCAGAGGAAGGAAAACAATCTGATAGAATAGGAGGAGCAAAAGATTTTCACATAGAAAAAATTTAATTTGAACCCAAATTCTCCAATTTTTTGGCTCTCTTATGATTGGTAAGAGTTATAGTCTCCATATTTCTAAAGCATGAATAAAACCACATATATCACAGGATCATGATGGGAATTAACAATTGTGACTCATGTATAATGCTAGCCCAGAGAAGCTGAGAAAGTTTGCTTTTTTAAAGAAATCTCCTGTTTCAATATATGATGGACATCACACTAAATATCTTGCATCAGTTTATCTTATTTAATAGTATTGGATGGATACTAATATCTCCATTTTAAAGCGGGGGAATGGAAACACAAATATTTGAAAAGATTCATGCCATACCTTACAGCTAGTAGTTGGTGGAGGTCTGATTTTTTTTAGTTTTCTTTTTATTTTATGGTGAAACTTTTTACTTTTTTTCAGACATCTTTAAATAAAGATTTCATAAACACAGTGACTGAGTTTGTTAGGCTGTTTTTTTTTCTGTCTTCAAATCTTGTAGCTCTGTAAAATATGTTTTAAAAGGTAAATTTGATCATGTCACTCTATGATACAAACTTTCCAATGAGTCCTACAATATTTAGAATAAAATGCAAACTTATGACCAAGGTCTGTTGATCTGACCCATGGCTTCTGTTGACCCAACTCTTTGTTTATCTGATCCATGGTTACCCTATAACTTCATCACCTGTCATCTTCCTTCTCTCTCACTACACTCCAACCATGTTGCTCTCTTCTTTTGTGTTTTAAGTCATTTGTGCCACACTTACTGCTTAGGATATTTTCCATGGAATACCCATATTGATTGGTTCCTGATTTTATTTGTATTTTGGTTTAAATGTCAACTAATCAGAACTAACATTAAAATGGCACCCTTACCTCTCTGTATTTCCTTATAATTCCTACAATTTCTCAGTTCTTAACATTACCAAATATACTTGTTTATTGTTTAATGTCCTACTGTTTGTTATCAGGCTCCCACACACTTGTAAGTTCTATAAAGTTGGGATTTTGGTTGTTATCTTCACTGTTCTTTTCTCAGTGCCTAAACCTATGACTGGCAGGTGGTGGATAGCAATCAATATTTATTAGATGAATGGTTGCTAATCTTAACCTCATTTCAGATGGAACACAGAAATCACAGTAAAATATAGGAAACTACTAAGATTTTTAATATTAAATAAAACATCATGAGTTTCTGGTGATGTTATTTTTAAATGTTCATTATATTATGAATTTGCTTTAATTCCCATATTCAGGCCTACTTAAAATAACAAAGAAATACTCATAATATTTTAAAATAGCATCTTATTTTACTTTAGTCAAGCATTAGCAATAGTGTTCTTGGAAATCCACTGAGTGTTGCAACATTGTTAACCAGACAAACTTTACTTTCTCTGAAGAATTTTCTTGGCTAATGTGTGATCTCCTGAAGATTTTGACCACTGTAGAAGCTGGCACAGGGTCTTCTGAATGAGTTGTTGGAAAATGTATAATTTTGATTAAATAATAACTGTTTACACACCGCATTCTTTCCTTTACCTCACACATTCAGATGTGTCTGCCATAACTAATACTTAGCTGTAGAAAAATATTTTTATTGCAGTGAGAATAAGCCATTACAATGTATAGTGTGGTTTTGGAAAAATGTACCAGAAACACTAAAATACACTTCTTTTAGGGGAATTTGTGTTCTTTGTTTTTGGAAATTCAATGATTTACAGTCATCTATTAATGTGCTATACATAAGTAATCATAAGGCCTAATCTAATTAATGTAAATGGCTTTTCCTGTCAAAAGATGTTAAATCCATAAGACATTAGTGTAGCAAATATAGTCCAATACTCGATGAAACAAATTTAATCTGAAAGTCCACTCAAAATTTGCATGATATAGATTTAAATGTCCAAGAACTTACACATGTACCATAATCAAAATACTCAATTAAATTAAGTTGTATTTTATTAATATGGTGACAGTATAACTAGTATCACCAAACAAAAGAATCTAAAGGGAAGACGGATGTTCTTTGAATTGTTGTAATACCTTGGCCAGAATTATTCAGTTGGTAACATGCAATGTATTTTGTGCAATTTTATTGTGCTGTCATCAACACTTTTCAGAAAAACTTCAAATTTTAAAGTTAGGGCATAATAATAAAATTATAAGACCAACCTTCTGATTTATAAATAAAATACTGTACTTTGAGAAAATTAATTGGACCATTAAGTATGTTCATTTATAGAATACAATTTTGGTGATAATAAATGGCAAATTGCTAAGATTTAATAGGAAAATGTATATTATCCAAGGAGAGAAAAAAGAATGTTTTACATGAGTATCAGTGAAAATCATAGGTTTCTTTTAATAATAATGTGTTTAATTTCATAGTATATTAAACTTCTAAATATATGCTTTTCTTAGAACATAGCTTAATTCACATTTCTGGTAATCAATCATATAGCAAAGTCACTTGTATTGTCAGTGATTACTCACCTCAGCCACCAAATATTTATAATTAGTAATTATATTTATAAAGAAATGGTACTTTTAAAATGTACTATTGATTAGACTACTAAAACTATACAACCATTTAATGTCTCAGGATTTAACACAGTAAAAAAAAAGGAGCTGAACTAGTATCTAATATAATAATTTGTAATTATATAACTAGAAAAATTGTACTTATATGAGACACTTCTAAAAAGTGACTAAATTGTGGCCCAGTTATTTATGTAATATTAAGATAACCTAGAATATAAATGCTTCTATATTTATTAAATTTAAATTGTCTCCCTAAAACACCTTTGATTGAGAAGTCCTAGTTAAAGTCACAATTGTATAGCAAAATGAGACCCCCTTTCCTTCCAGAACCTGTACCCGTAAAGAAGTAAATAATCCCAAGTCTAAAACTTAATATGTCTTTACCTGTAGGGCATTGTGGTAGGTAAAATACAAGATATATCCTTGCTTTTTGAGGCATATCCTACTCCACGAAGTGAATCAGGCATTTAATTGACTCCATAATATATAAAAATATGGAGTCATATTTAAAATATGTTACATCTACTGAAAGGAGATTTTCTCATGGCAATTAGGGAGGCCCTTGGCCACTGAGTTTTCCTTTTGCCCCTACTCCACCCATCAGTGTGAAAGCTGTATATGTAAGTGATCCAATATGCCTCAAGTATTCTCTCCTGATGGTCCTTGCTTTGAAGAATGGCTAAGGAAACTGTCCAAAACTCATTGAAATACAAAGAAATGCACTGAGAAACCACATTAACTCACTCATACATTTGTTCTTTGATCCTTCAAACTGCTTATTTTCTGGTTGTATGTTCACTGCAGGAAATTAAGTTTATGTCCATGTCATTTACTGTTCTACCTTTTCAACTCAATCTTACTGGCTTACTTGAGAGACACAGCAAATTCTTTTCCTGTCAACTTATATATTAAAATATATACTCAACGAATATGCCTACAATATCATATAGTACTGTCTCCAAAGAGCCCTACGTGGAATACTATGTTACTATGTTATGGAATACTATGTTTAGTGTACTATGTTATTTGGAAACTAAAATCTGGATGCTTTGTCCATTCCTCTCTCCATTTCTGAACATGCAAATTGAAACACACACACAAACACACGCATCTGTATCAATATGTATATACAACATGAATTTTTTTTGTTTTGTTTTGTTTTTACCAATATCTCTAATGCCTACCCAAAAGAATAGGCTATATTCTATTCTTGCATCTTTCATACTCCCAAGTCCCCTTCAACACTGAGAAACTTAGCTACCAATTGTCTTAATAAATTCACTTCGTTTTAGATTTCTTATATTTTTCTACATTGATAATTGTCACCTATGAATAAAGACAGTTAATTTCTTCTTTATTGAACTTCATGCTGTTTCTTTTTCCTTGCCTTATTGCACTTGTTAGGACCACTAGTGCAATGTTGAATAGTATGGGAGCATGGAGTAGATTTCTCACCTTGTTACATATCATAGAGGGAAGTGTATTAGTCAGGGTTCTCTGGGGAAACAGAACAGATTGGAAATATATGTAAATATTATGAGATTATTTAAGAATTGTCTCACAGGACTATGGGGATGGGCAAGTCCAAATTCCATAGGGCAAGCTGTCAAAATCTTAACTCCAATGAAGGTTTTGATGAATTTTCCAGGAGAAGCTGGCTGACTGAAGTAGAGACAGAAATTCTCTTTTCTGACTACTGAAATCATCACTTCTCCTTTTAAAGTTTTCAACTGTTCGAAAAAGACTTATCTCATTGTTGAAGGCAATCTCTTCAGGTGATTGTAGATGTAATCAGCTATAGATGCAATCAACTTACTGACAATTTAAGTCCACAAAATATCTTCACAGTAACATTCAGTGCAATGCTTGCTTGACCAAACAATTGGAAACCATAACCTGGTCAAGTTGACACATGAAATTAACTATCACAGAAGTGTTCAATGCTTCACCATTCAGTATGATATTAATTGTAGGATTTTCATAAATTTACTATAACAGCTTGAGGATGAATGTTGAATTTTGTAAAGTGCTTTTTTTTTTTTATCTACTGAAATGACATGTCTGATTTTTGACAGTTAAATGACTCATATCTCTGGGATATACTCAACTCATTATGTATTATACTTTTTACATATTGCTGAATTTGTTTTTCTAATACATATGATGCATATATTTTCATGAGAGGAATTGTTTTATAATTTTCTTTTCTTCCAGTGTCTTTGTGTGTTATGAAAGATTCAGGAACCAAGTTCAGTTGTGTTTCATTCTCCTTTATTTTCTTAATGAGTTTGTGTAAGTATGGTAGTAGTTCTTGCAAATATTTGATATAACTCACCAGGGAAATCATTTGGGTCTGAATATTTGAGGAGTGCAAAAGGGGAGGTATTGGAAATTGTCATGAGTTGCATTATGTCACCCCAAAAAGATAAGTTGAAGTTTTAATCCCAGTACCTGACAAGGTGAACTTATTTGGAAATAGGGCCTTTACAAATATAATTAGGCAAGGTAAAATGAGGTCATACTAGAATACAGTGGACCCTTCATCCAATATGATGGTGTGCTTAGAAGGGGAGAGAAAGCACAGACAGACACAGACAGAGAAGGTGGTCCTGTGACAATGGAAGCAGAGATTGAGTGATACTAGTCTAGCAACACCAAGGATTTCCAACCACCACCAGAAGCTAAGCATGGAACAGATTCTTCCCTACAGATTTCAGAGAGAGCGTGACCCTTCTGACTCATTGATTTGGGGCTTTTAGCTTCCAGGACTGTAAGGCAATAAATTTCTCTGTTTTAAGTCATTCTGTTTGCAAATTTTTGTTACAGCCGTCCTAGGAAACTAAGACAATAATGTATACAATTTATTTAGTAGATGCTTGTTATTCAGATTTTCTATTTCATCTATGTTAATCTTCATAATTACTGTTTTTCAAGTCAAGGCTATTTCATCTAAGTTGTCAAATTTATTGACATACTTTAATCCATTATATTCCCTTGTAAGTCTTGTTTGCAAGTTCTTTAGTGATAATTCTTTTTTCAGTTGTTATTAGTTTTTGCATTTTCTCTTTTTATTCATGATCAGTGCTGTTATGTATTTATCATTTTATTAATCTTTTCAAAGAACCAAACTTTTGCTTTGTTAATATTATCTACTTTGGTGTATTTTCTATTTTATTAATTTCTATGCTTATCCTTATTATTTCATTATTTCCACTTATTTTGTGTTTAATTTGCTCACCTTTTTCTTCTAGATTATTTGGTTTTAATATATTTTCTGTTTGAACAATTACATTTAAATTCTAAATTTCATTTTATGCATTTCTTTAGCTGAAAACCAGAATATTTGATAGATTTTTTTCAAATCTTGCATAATATCGCTTATGATTTCTTCTTTTTCGCATATTATTTCAAAGTAGGTTTTTAATTTCCAAATTCTTGAAACAATTCTAGATATCTTTTATTAATTAATTTCTTATTTTTTGGTTGTGTTCAGATAACATATCCTGTAAGAAATCAATCTTCAATATTTTGGAATCTTAATTTGGCCCACTTTATGGTAAATTTTGTTGAACATTTCATGTACCTTTGAAAGCAATTTGTTACGTGTTTTTTTATTGGGTGTTGTATTCTCTTAAAGTGAAAGAGGTTAAGATGGCAGGTAGAAGTATTCCCACTTTCTGTTTCTATTTCTTATTTGTTTGATTTTCTTCTAGGTCTGTCAATTACTGAGAAACGTGCTAACATCACCTAAAATGTGGGTTTGTTTATTTATCCCTTTATTCTGTAAGATTTTGCTTCAATTATTTTTAAGCTCTGCATTTAGGGCCATTTAGAAGAATATGGTTTCTGCTAACAGCATAGAGATCATCCTCCTTCACATCACTTACTACACTCTTTAGAAAGTATTGAGGTAACCTTAATGTAGGAACTGTCTTCTATAATGCCCTCATTTTACTAATGAGAGAGCTGAGTCTCAGATGTTATTTGACTTGCCCAAGTTACACAACTTAAGTTACTAAAATATCAAGGGCAGAATGTAGCTTTCTTTCCTCTCAGGCTCAGGTTCTTGGTACTGGTACATAGTTCCTCTAAATTCTATGCCATCACATATCCTTCTACTCTATTAAACTATATATTTATAGTCCATCATATATTGATAGCGAGGTGATAAGTAACAAAGCATGACTGCAGAATATTAAGATTTGCTAGGAGCAATTTTTGTTATAGTTGTGCATATACCTCTGAGAGCCATGTTTACAGAAAAGGAAAAGGAGGAAAAACTATAATGCATTGATAAATGTTCTTACTGTAATATCCATTTGACTTAATTTCTGTTTGTAACTACATAAAAATTGTCTGTGTAAGGTAATTTCATCCTCAGTCATCATTAGAAATATTATGCAGTGTTCATAGTATGGCCTAGATTTCGACAAGCATCTTTGGTTTCATTTCTCTGTGTAACAGGGAATGTGGGAATCCATTAGTAGGAAACCCCTTATAAAAGAATCACATTGTCTTTACAATCATTAAATCACCCAGCATGCAAGAGGTAAAGATTCTTTCATAAGAAATGAAATTCCAAATAATTCATTGTGTAGTTTGCCAAGGTAATTAAAGGAAGATGAAGATTCATAAGAGATGTATTGTAGTGCAATAAAAAAATGTGATTTTAGCTTTCTTTAATTGGTTAAGTCTAGATAAAAACAAACAGTTAACCATTGATGCATTTACATTTTTGGTAAATTATTGTGAGCCAATTTTATTTTAATTATAGACAAAGTTAAAACATGATTTTCCTAAAATGTAGATTGCCTAGTGGATGTATGGATTGTATCTGTGAGAGTGTGAGCTTCTCTGTGCATCTGTAGAAGTGAAATTTCCTTCCATAGAAGTAAACTTGAGTCATTTAAAGTAAACTATTCCAAAGTGAGTGATTATGCAAGCCAACAAGAAATGATAAAACATATTGTGCTACATTTTAAATTTATTTTCTTAAGGTTTATACAGTCTGTATTATTTATTTTAAGGTTGCACAGTGCCATATTGAACTTGTAATTGTAAATCTTTAAAAAAAAGTTGTTTTGCTCTGAATTCCTTATTCCCTTTCCCATTATAATAGGTTGAATTATGTCTTCCAAAAAAGATATGTTGAAGCCTAATCTCCAGTATCCCAGAATGTAATCTTATTTGGAAATAAAGTTGTTGCAGATGGAATTAAATTAGGATGAGGTCCAACTGGAGTAGGACATATAACTAATCCCGTATGACTACTGTCTTTATAAGAAGAGGAGAAAGGGCAGACACAAGGGGAGAAGTTCATATGACAAGAGAGGTAAAGACTGAATTGTTTCAGCTGCAAGCCAAAGCCCACCAAGGATTTCTGGCAGAACACCAGAAGCTAGGAAGAGGAAAGGAAAGGTTCTCCTGTACAAATATTTGAGGGACCATGGTCCTGCTGATTGCTCAATTTTAGACTTCAAGCCTCTAGAACTGTGAGACAATAAATTTCTGTTGTTGCAAGCAACACAATTTGTTATGCTTTAAAAGGGCATGTCTAAGAAACTAAGATACCTCCCATATACACTCATATACATATGCACACATAGAGACCCCAGCCCTTAAAAGGACAGGGCAAGGGTTTGGAGAGGCTTGTCAATATTCTCATCCTCTCATGTGGCTTTGTAATTTTGTTAATAGATTTTTGTTTTGGTACAACCTGGTTGCCAAATCTCATGGACAAAATAAGAACATAGTGTTTCTCAGTAATGCGGTTGTGAACCTTGTCTTCCCATATTTTAAAGCTCCTTATTGTGGATGCTTGAAAGAGTCCATAAAGTAAATTCCAGAGATTATACAGTCCATACCGCTTAGTGTCTGTTCAGATACAGAGTATAATTTTGATATCCCCAGTTTGAGTAACTGAATGTGTGTTTATTTGTAAAGCAGAATTTAGTTTAAATAGAAATAGTGTAGGGTAAACCAAGTAGGAAACTGATCCTTAAAAAAAAGAAACAAACACATTCAGTCTCTCCAGGATGTCTAGAATTCTCAATGT
>JAQZBX010087957.1:0-12803 GCA_029593785.1 Cabassous unicinctus | reverse complement strand
AGTAGAAATTATAGATGATTAACTGACCCCCTCTCAAAAATGTAAAGTCAGTCTGTATATCTGGTTTTCTTTTGAATCCACAAGTAAATTGTAGTGAAAGTTATGTTAATACTTTGATCTCTGTTCAGCAAAGAAGTATGTTCTATGTTAGAAATTGGAGCAGGCTGCCAGGAATGTATCCGACCTGTGACTTTCATGGATTTGGTGACAAAGGAGATGACTATTTCATTCTCAGTTTTTTAAAAAAAGATTAAAAAAAAATAGCACTTGCTGTGATTCCTATAATAATACATTTCCTAGAAGAGTATAGATTGATTAAAAAATCTCTTGATGCCATGTGTTTTAGTTTGCTGAAAGCTGCTGGGAACAATATACCAGAAATGAGTTGGCTTTTCTAATGGGAATTTATTAGGTCAAAAGCTTACAATTCTGAGACTGTGAAAATGTCCAAATCAAGGCAAAATCAGAGAAGCTGTCTCACCAAAGGTCAGCTGCTGGCGACCCTGGACTCTTGCCATGTGGCAAGGCACATGGAGGCATCTGCTTCTCTTCCGGGTCTTGTTGTTTCAGCTTCTGATACACCGTTTGTGACTTCCTCTCTCCAGGGTTCCTCTCTGAGCTCCTAGGTTCCTTCTTTTCATTTCTGCGGCTTTTTCTTTGTGTGTCTCTGCCTGTTCCTCCCATTTGTAAAAGGCTCTAGCAAGAGGGCCAAGATCCACCCTGGGTCAAACCTCATTGAAGTAATCCAGTCAAAGGCCCCCCAACTGAATCCAATCCAATGAAAGGGTCCCACACCCACAGGAATGGATTAGCTCCAAGAACATGATCTTTTCTGGGATCCACAAAATGCCCCAAACTGTCATACCACGTAAAGTGAAGTATTGTTATTAAAATATCTGGCTTATTAGAGTGCCAATGCCTGTTAAGAATTGCCATAATGGTATCTGTGTAGCAAATAATTAATAGAGCACCTACCTTTCCACAAGTTCCCCAATTATTCTCTTCTTATTGAAAACAATTGAATAATGACTAATAAATAGCGGGCACACTCCTTATTGCTGAACCTGCATATGGGTAAGAAGGCTGGGAAAGCTATCCTATCTAAAAAGAAACATTTAAGGTACTTTATTGTATTGCAAGCTCACCCAAGCCTGTTGGGTATTTACAATTCTTAGATTCTTTTTTGGTATAGATCAGTAATATCCAAACTTTGAAGGTAAATGAGGGCTATAGGTCTCTTCTGCACCCCCACCCTCTCTACCTTATAATGAAAGCACATATCGCCACACTAACGGACATTTTCTAGCAGGCTGACAGAAAACGGTCTTGCAACTTGTTCTATAAATCTTAGCTATTTCTTTAGGTGTTCCAGGAGCACTTTGCATGAAAAATTCATTCAAGGCAGCCAACAACAGTGACAATATTCTAGTGGCAGGATTCAGCTGCTACACTTGTATGGGTCAGGTAACAAAAATCATCCAGTAGCAGTCTGCTTACAGTTCTGGTTTTGATCACTAAGCCTAGGGCTCTGTTTCATAAGGTGGTGGCTATTGTGCTAGCCAGATTCTAATACCGCATTCATCCCACCTGTATTGCTTGGGCTAGAAGGCTAAAAACCACATTGTATTGGTCATGGTTCTCCAGGGAAACTGTATGAAGTACTTTAAAATATTTGACACTATTATTGCAGACAGTGCTGTTTTCCCCAATATTGTTATCTCTCTCTTTTTACTGGGCACAAAGCTTGATTACATTTTCCAATCTCCCCAAAGTTATATGGAATCATATGACATCATCCAGTTGAACAGAAAGGATTTGGAGGGTCGAGATGAGGTCAGAGTCACAAGTTAAATGGAGTCTGGAGCCTCTAATGACTGTGACATAGAGAGTTCTTCTTTCTCCTTCCCCCTCTCATCTTCCCATGCCTCTGCTCAAAGTACATTGAACTATGCTGTGAGGAAGAAGTAAAACTTCTATTGTGTTAGTCCATTAGATTTTGGGCTTGCTTGTTATAGCAGTTAGTGTACTCTGACTAATACACCACTTTTTATAGGTTAGGGTCAGCATTGGTTATGCTTTCTTCATTTCCTACAATGGGAAGTGAATCATTAGAGCTTCATGAATTGCATACCTAATTAAATTGGCCAAGTATGAAGGGGCGTGTGTGTACATGTATAATAAATAGAACTAAGTGTCACCCAAATCATAGCCATATTTATTTTCCCTTAGGAGTAGCTTGGGTCATACATGACACTGATTAAAGTGTTGCAGAGGATATATGTGCATCTATGGCCAGTTTTAGAATTATCTGGGAGAAAGGCTGTACTGGAGTCCTAAAAGACTGAGTTTCTGATTTTCCTTTTGCTGTGTAATCTTCACTCCTTCCTTGTATAGCAGCAAAGTGTTCTTAATTAAAAGTAAACAAGCATCTTACTACTTAAAATATTTTGCTTCTCCTATACCATCCCATTAACCAACTGTGCTGGTTTGAGTCTTTTGTGGACCCCAGAAAATCCAGTTCTTAAAGCAAACCTATTTGTGCCTGTAAACCCATTGTAGATGGTACTTTTTGATTAGATTCAGTTAAGGGACTTTTGATTACGTCACTTTGATTAGATCACTTTGGTTAAGGGTCTTTGATTAGATTGTGGGACCCAGGGTGGGTCTAAATCCTTTTACTGGAGCCTTTGTAAATAGAGGACCAAAAAGCCACAGACACACAGAAAAACGCTGCAGAGACAGAGAAACCATGAGAGGCTGAGAGGTCCCGGAGGTCAGAGGTTGGAATCAGCAGAGCACAGAGGCATGGAAAGAGGATCCTGAAAGGCTGAAAGAGATGAGGCCTGGTAGAGAGGGGTGAGACATGCCTTATGGCCCACAGCTGAGCTCAGGGAGAAAGTGAGTCTGGAGGAGGAGTCAGAGACCAGCAGAGCTGCCATTATGTGCTGCCATGTGCCTGATCGCCCACAGCTGCAACTTGGCGAGATAGTATCTTTGATAATGCCTTGATTTGGACATTCCTCAGAGTGATAAGCATTTAACCTAATAAATTCCCATTATAAAACCCAGTCTATTTCTGGTATATTGCTCCCAGCGGCTTTTAGCAAACTGAAACAACCAGCTCTTATTAATTTTCATTAAAGTTGAAGAATTAAAATTGAACTGAGGACAGAACTGAGAACAGTACAAAAGCAATGGAAAACCTATGGATCTGTAAACTATATTCAAACTGACCTAATGCTAGTTTATGTCTGAAATCCTTTTAGTGACATTTTACTTCAAGAGATACTTAAGCTATATCCTGATTCTTCTGAGTAATGTCTTGACTTTGATCGAAATCCATTAACTGGGTATTGTAGTAGTTAGCAAGAAATAATCAGAGAGACAGATAAATTAGAGTGCTGCAGAATACAGGTTAAATGAAAATTCCAAATAATTTTTCAGTATTTTAAACATTTTATGTGTGACTAAGTGCAATTAGAGCATGGACCATGCTGAATGAGCCTTACCCATTTCTGTGGGTGGATGTGATAGGCAGCTTCTAACATAGGCCCCGTGTCCTGGTGTTCATGTCCTCATGTAATCTCCTGTGGCATGTGCACTGGACCTAGTGATTTGCTTCTAATAATAGAATATAGAAACAGTGATGGGATGACACTTCTGAGATTGATTCCAAAAAACTCTGACTTCCATCTTGCCCCCCACCCCTCTTGCTCTCTCTTTTGTTCCCTCTGATGGAAGTCAACTGCTATGTTGGGGGCTGCTTTATGGAGAGGCCCAGGTGGCAGGTAACTGAAGGAAGCCTCCAACTAACAGGCCACAAAGAACTGAATCCCGCCAAGAGCCAAGTGTCTGGGCTTGGGAGCAAATCTTCCCCAAGATGAGGGTTGAGATAACAGCAGGCCCAGGGGGCACCTTGATTACAGCCTTGATGAGAGAATCTGAGCTAAGCTGCACCAAGACTACTGACTCACAGAAACTGTGAGTTACTAAACGTTTGTTGATTTAAGCTGCTATGTTTTGGGGGGTAATTTGTTAAGCACAGATAGATAACTAATACAATAAAATGTATATGGAAAGGTGATTATAATGCCAATATAACCACATAGAGGAGTGGATGTGGCTCAAGAGGTTGAGCTCTTGCTTCCCACATGGGAGGTCCTGGGTTCTGTTCCTAGTGCCTCCTGAAAAAACAAAAACAAACAACAAGCAAAACAAACGAAAAAACCAACTCAGGGAAGCTGATGTGGCTGAGTGGTCAAGCGCTGGCTTCCCACATACAAGGTCCTGGGTTCAATCCCTGGAACCCAGTAACTCAAAACAAAACAAAACAAAACAAAACAATAAAACACCACATATATGTAAATCGAGACTTGGCAATTAAATGTAAATCGAAAATCTCTGTCTTGAAATTGTACTCCTATACTAGTGGCACTTTAAAGAGTATGTGAGGACTACTGGGAGCCTGACTAAACAGTGTAGAACTATGGTCCTGAAGTCATGAATAAGTCTAGGCCAGGAAATAAGCAAGTACACAAGTTGCATTAATATTGCTTTTTGTTTTGCAATTCTTTGGCTGTGTGTTATCTTCTAAGCCAAGTCAAACTCCTGAATTCATCCATCATTCATGTCTTTGAAAATAAATTATAAGAACAAATATTATTGACCCTAAGTGATTAAAATAAACTAGGTAAAAATGAAAAAATGTTAGGTTGCATTATTTTTTCCTATGAAAGTAGTACATGGAAGGATTTATATTTCACTTAATTTACTGATTTTGACAGCAACTACAAAGAGAATGACTTAGATGTATGAGTGTTGTCTCATTTCAAAAGATATTGAACACTGGATTTAAAGATTTCTATTTTATTCCCCAGAAGCTTATTACTTCTCACTGTATAGATTGGGATGGCTACTAACTTCAGGTCAATGCCCCATGTTACCTTGCACAACTTCTGGATATTTTTATGAGTGAATAACATTTATATTAATCCCTATAGTGACAGAACCCTGACTTAGTCAAGCCATTAAACTACTCAACCCTATTCGTAAGTTAAGCAATGGTTGATCAACAACATTCAGCTGTACAATCAACATAACACAAGTAATCAAAAAGTTTGTGCCATTAAATGATTGATTTTATGACCTTATAAGTAATAAACAGAATAATGCCGTTAGTATGATTCATATCCTAGTCATGATGTCATTGACCATTTAAAGTATTTTAGTGACCAGTAGACAGTGCAACATTTGCTGTAATCAATGTAAAACTGCTCCAGGGGGTAAAGGGAGAAGATGCTGTTAGATATTTTATTAATCATCTGGACGAGATTTCCACAGTTTGGCCACAACAAGATGTGGATATTATTTCATCAAGGTTTATGGGAAAAGTCCAGCCCCCCTGGCTCTATAAGCTATCCCATGGGAATATGGCTGGCAGTATCCAAATACAGCTGGGTTTTCCCTCATGTCCTTTTACTTAGATTTTGCAGAAGCTTCTTATGCTATCTCTTGGGATCTGAGCTGAAACATGTCAAGTTAGCGTTCATTTCTAGTTAACCATGTATCTTGTGCCAATAGGAATATCGTATTCTTCTAACATGCTAGATATTAGAGCTCATATCATATTCTAGTTGGAGGGAAGAGAAAATGAAGAAGTGTATTCTTGGAAGCATGCAACTATCATGGCATTGCTGAGCCCACTTCTCACCCACATGCCAGAATGAAACAGCATTCTTCCAAGGAGACAGACCTACCTTGTGTCCTCAATGACATCTCTGGAAATGTAGACCACATCTTTCTCTAAATTAACTTGTCACAAAAGCTGTGGCCCCCGTGACTGACAAACTATGGGACTTCCGTGCCGGTATCTGAGAGATGGTCAGTGAAGGGTTTGGTTAGGTCATCAAGAGGGTTCTGTTAATATGTACAGGAAAAGAGAGCAGAGAGGTCCAGATATATAACTGCTCACAGTATTCCACTTGCTTGGAATCCTATGCTTCCTAAAAGTAATGTAAGAGCAGCTTGTGGAAATGGCATAAAACTGAGATTCAAGAAGCTGTAGTTTAAATCCTGGATTTGTCAATTACTTGCTATGTGATCTTTGGCAAATTGGCAACCATCCATAGATGTTAATTTTCTCATTTGTAAAAGGGGAATAATAATACATTTTAATAGGATTGTTTTAAGATTCAAATTTTATGTCTAATATAGTGCTTGACATAGTTTAGGCCTGTAATGAATATTAGCTGTTACACAGAATGACTCAGCTCATGAAACTGTGGACCAGGCCCTAACCATAATAATAATTAGTAACTAATATCTGTGTACTGTCTTCCAGGTTACAGAATACTTTCATATGTGCTATCTCATTTGATACAGCAGGAGAGAAGGTCAGAGTCTTTGAGAAATGTGGCTATCACAGATAAAAAGTGGCAGAGTTGGCACTTAAAAGCACACTGTCTGACTCCAAATCCCACGTTTTTACCATGAAAAAGCTCTGCCTATGCAGAAATATATTCTTCCTCTGAACTGCTATGAAATAGTGTTTTCACTACTCATTTGACAAAATTAAACAGTAATTTTTTCAAATGGATCTCTGCTCTGTTTCCCCAGTGAATTAGCGGCAGGCACCATACATTATGAATCTGTAGTCCCCACAATGTCCTAGCTTAGTGCCTGCTCTGAGAAAACATTCAATAAAATTATATTGATGTATCAATGGGATGTCTGTGGTTATAAACAACAGAAATAGATGATTCCCACTAATCTAAGCAAGAAAGGCTGTTATGGATTTACATAATTTATGGAAAGTTGAGGAACTAGACTGGGAAACAGGTTCTTCCAAGGATGTTGTGGAGGTAGAAGCAGGACAGTGGCTTATCATAGGGAAAGTGAGGCCAGGGCCCTGCAACTTGGGGAAAAAATGTTAACCATTTTCAATGTCTATGTCACATTGTTCAAGAATCATATTTCACGGGGGATGGATGTGGCTCAAATGGTTGGGTGTCCAAAAGAATCATATTTCAGTGAGTGAGTATTTAAATGGCTCATCCTGGCTCACGGGTCTGTCCCTTGTCTAGGGGAAGATTAGTACCTGCTTACAGGCCACCAGCCCATATCCAATGGGATAGTTAATTACTCATTACCTCAACAGGAAATTTGGGTGCTGTTTGAAAGAAGTAGATCTGGGAAGTCAATCACTTAGTCCTCAAAGACAAACAAATGGTCAACTACAAGATTTGTTAAATCACTTAAAAAATAAAACCTTGTTAGCTGTTTTCAATTTTGCATGGATCCTGGAAGATGGGATGTGGTTAATGAATGATCTGGATCTATAAAGTAAAGCTTATTTTAAGTATTTTCTAGGATGTGTGGTCCTATATCTTCAGTTTTCATTTCCGAGATCTTAAACCATACAGATGTGTTTGGAGAAAGCATAATTACATATAATCTGGTTGAACATGTACTGTCATTTCTGTCATTACTGAGATAGTTTTGAATCTTCCATTATTTATCATATTGGCTTTCTCTATCAATAATCATATTAATCACAATAAATACAATTTGTTGAACAAATACTATATTGCTGGCACTGAGCTAGATGCTTTACATTTGTTACATTTCATAATCCCTAAACAGTAGGTACTATTAGTTTCATTTTACAAATGAGAAAATGGAGGCTTAACAAGATTAATGAATTTGGCTTAGGCCATTCAGAAGTTAAGTAGTTTAGCTCAGATTCAAATCCAGGCTCCTCTCACTAAATCATTCTATATCTTGATATCAAGGACTTTTATATTATAACTTAATTATGAATTAAAAAATATGGTATGGCATATTCATAGCACATTTCACCATCTTTTTCCACTTACAAAATACATTTCATAGCTGAATAGAATATGACTAGCAGAAATAAATAGTGCTGAAATAGAGTATGGTAATTTATATATATGGAAGAAACGAAAGGCTAATCATATTGTAGATTTTATAATAAATAATATGCTATATAAGCAAGTTAAGTGTTGTATATTTTTGATCCTACAGAAGAAAAAAAACCTTTTTAGGTATTTTAAAATCATTTCAAAGGTCCCAGAAGGCTGGTATATGGGTTTACATACTTATAATTCATAATAATATAACAGATTTTTCCATCCAAGGTGTCTAGGCAAAAGAATTATATTTGCTTAATGGATTTTATTATAGACATTTCAATAAAGATAATTTACACCTTTAATCTTTACAAGAAGGAATCCTTGCATTTGAGACTCTAGACTTGCATAACCTGGCTAAATGAGAGTACATTTTCCTAGAGTTTTGAATGTGAAAAAAAAAATTGCCACATCTTTCCTATGCAAATGAAGCAGTTGACTTCTGCTTGATGGGAAACAACTTTTTCAGAGGACCAGGATACTATTCATGAATGTAATAAAAACGATGACAACAACTAGCATCCACTGGATGTTTATTCACATATGCTTCTTAGTACTTTAAATGAATCATTGCATTTAATCCTCACAACAACTGCATTGACTTTAAAATTTAAAACTTTTGTTAAAGTTCCTTTTGTTTCCATGTTGGAAGACATTTCTGTATAAAATCCATCAAGAGATGTTCAGAAAAAAAGGCAGAGTGTCTGGGCTTCTGTAAAAGGTGTTTTGCTGTGTTTTTATTCATTAAAAAGGGAGAGGGAGGAAAAGGAAAAGTTTATGGAACTCTTTATAGGCTCTGGGATGATTTAGTGGTGCCAAAAGAGAAACAGGAAAGTGTTAGAAGTTGAGTATGTGTGCTCATGAAGCTGCTCCATCTTGGGGCTGGTTTGCTCAAGATTTTAAATATTGTCAGCTGTATGTGCTTGGCAAGTAAAATGAGAGAAGACTACACCCTAGGTCCCATTTATAGGACCCTTCACCCTGGGTGGCGGTGCTAACCTCCTCATCTATCCATGGGATCTCCCCCCACATTCGCCCTGGACTGTGTGGACCTTCTGCCTTGATGGCATTGCACTTGAACATTGCCTGTAATTTTGTTTCTCTCTAGGCTCTCTCTCACCCCCAACTTATACATAACATTTTTGACTAATGCATTTCTTTGCCATAGTTTTAAGTGATTTAAAAAGTGAATAGATACAACTATTACCCCCTAAAGGAAAATATTTCACCCAAGGAAGTTATATATATTAAAAAAAGTATAAAGGTATACACACATACTTTTATTACTCAAAGGAAGAAAGAACCTTCTCATTTTATGGACCAGAAAACTTGAGGTTAAGTAAATCATCCAAGGACACAGTTAGAAAAGGATGGACTTGCGATTTGAATACAAGTCTGTCTGGCCAGAGTAGATCTGAAGCAGGCTTCATATAGGGAATCAATAGATGGATCTGGAACCTGGCAAGAAGTCCATGTGGATATTGATACCCCCAAGATGGCTGCTGGAAGAACCTCGAGAAATTTCTGCCATCTGGAATGAGATTCCCAGAGATTCCCAGGAGAAGCCCTGGATATTCTCCAGGGACATTATCATTGGGCCTACCCAGGGAATTGATGGATAGGGTAATCAATCAAAACAGCAAACAGCTGGAACTCCTCCCATTAGCAAAGGGGTGGAATAAGTAATGGTTTAAAAAGCAAGCACAAAGGTCAAATCTCCCGAGTCCCTCTTGGCTTCTGCGCCCTGCTCTCGCCTGCATGGAACAACACGTAAGTAAAACCTGGGCATTTATAATCTATAATGGGAAATGGTAGTCTATAAACCAGCCCTCTTTATCACTCTTCAGCGCCTTCCTCTCTCTGAGACCCATGATCTGTTATTTTCTCCCATTTCTCCTTCCTCCCTACCTTAATAAATTACTGGCGTAACTAACCCGTGTTACCTGTGGTCCTGAAATTCATTTCTGCAGCATAATCAAAGAACCTAGACAAAATCTGGTAACAGATCTGTGATGAATAATATTATCATTACTGGTTTGAACAATGAATCAGTACTTACTACCTAACAGTGGATAAAATACAAGTGAGGAATATTACACACAAAAAAATAGTTCCTAGAGGAATTTCTATTTTGTGTTTAAGATTCACTCACTCATTCTTTAGAATAGATCACGGAGCCTTAAAACATCACAAATGAGTTAAATCTACAAATTTATTCCCAGGAAGTGAGTGCTTGGGAATAAGTCTGATGTCTATTTGGGGGTTTAACATTTCCTCAACAAGCTCTAAAAATAAAAGTAACCCTTCATTGTCAAATTCCTTACATCACTGTACAAAGAGTTTTACTTCGTGATTCCTGGAAATACTAACTCATGTGTTTCTCTCATTGACAGCTATAAATCATAACATATTTGAAAAACTTCTGAAAGAACTTTTTTAGTGGAAACAGTCTTTTAATATGAAGATGCTATACTGACTAAAATAAAAGCACATGTGGCTTTTAATTTTAGGTTTTAAAGTTTTAGGTGTCCTAAAAATGCCTGTAGGGGTTAGGCATGTTTAGGTGTTCATAAAGCACTAATTTTCTAGTAACAGAGGTGAAGGTTAGTGGCAGATTCTTCTTCTTCCTTTTTTCCTTTATTAGGGAAGTTGTGGGTTTACAGTACAATCATGCAAAAATACAGGATTCCCTTATACTACCCTACCACCAACACCTTGCACTGGTGTGGAGTATTTGTTACAATTGATAACAGCACATTTTTATAATTGTACTATTAATTAAAGTCAATGGTTTAACTTAGGGTTCACTGTGTAATATAGTTCCATGGATTTTTAAAAAAATTTATTCTGTTATCATAGATATAATCTAACATTTCCCCTTTTAATCATATTTGGATATATGTTTCAGTGCTGTTAATTGCATTCAAATTGTTGTGCTACTATCACTACCACCCAATACCAAAGCACTTCCATCATTCCAAATGGGAACCCAGTGCATTTTAAGCCTTCTCTTCCCTATTCTCACCCCAACCCCTAGTAACCTCTATTCTAGATTCTGACTCTATGAGTTTGCTTATTCTAATTGTTTCAAATCAGTGATATCATACGATATTTGTCCTTTTGTGTGTGGCTTTTTTCACCCAACATGATGTCTTCAGGGTTCATCCATGTTGTTTCATGTATCAGGACTGCATTCCTTTTTATGGCTGAGTAGTATTCCATTGTATGTATATACTACATTTTATTTACCCATTCATCTTGATGGACATTTGATTTGCTTCCATCTTTTGGCAATTTCAATAATGCTGCTATGAACATCAGTGTGAAAATATTTGTTTGAGTCCCTCCCTACTTTAAACTCTTTTGAGTATATGTCTAGTAGTGGATTGCCGGGCCATATGGTAGTTCTATACTTAGCTTTCTGAAGAACCACAAAACTGTTTTCCACAGTGACTGTACCATTTTAAATTGCCACTAGCAATGAATGAGTGTTCCTATTTCTTTGCATCCTCTCCAACACGTTATTTTCTGTTTTTAAAATAAAAAATTTTTTTTTCTTAGCAGCCTTTCTAATGGGTGTGAAATGGTATCTCATTGTGGTTTTGATTTTCATTTCCCTGATGGCTACTGATGTTGAGCATCTTGTCACATGCTTTCTGGTCATTTGTATATCTTCTTTGAAGAGTTGTCTGTTTAAGACTTTTGCCCATTTTTTATATTGGGTTGTTTGTATTTTTGTTGTTAACTTGAAGGATTTCTTTATACATTCTGGATATTAATCCTTTATCAGACATGTGGTTTTCAAATATTTTCTTCACTGTATAGATTGTATTTTTAATTTCATGATAAAGTCCTTTGTGAACCAAAGTTTTAAATTTTGATGAGGTCCCATTATCTATTTTTTTCTTTTGTTGCTTGTGCTTTGGGTATAAAGTCTTAAGAAAGCAAAGCGGCAGATTCTTTACCTCCTCTTTATGGCTCCTCTGTATGGCTTTATATAGAAATCCAAACTCACAAGGTGTGGATAAAATGAAAAGACTTTATTGCTACCAGCTATCCCTATTCTCTCTGAGATCCAGTGGAGAGGAAGAAGGGTGTTCTGGCTAAAGAAAGGTGATGAGGGTTATAGTTTATTTTTATTCCAAGGTGAATTCAGCTCATGCCAATGTTGGAAAAGAGGGTCAGTTCCTTTAGGCAGCCTGAGGAGACCTAAAGGAAACTGGGATTTCCAGTTGGTTTGGTGGAATCGCTTCCATCAGTGAGAAGAAGCATTGACAGTGGAGGCATGGACCTGATGTGGGCCTTGTGGCCTCAGGCTCACCAGCTGTGGTGGCCACCAGGCAACAGAGCCAGTTGGTTTCCTTACTGACACTTATTCAGACTAGCCTAGCCTCTGGGGACTTGGCTGCCCAAGCACAAGTAACTCACCAGTTCTTTGAAAATATGTAGTGACAGCCAATCATACTCTTATGGCTCAAACATAGAATAGATGCCTAAATTAAAAGAGTTACATTATTGATTTATATTCTGCCAGCTTAGTATCTGAGTACTTCAAGTACTTTATGGGACAATATGTGGTGCCTAGGGAAAGAAAATGTAAGAATCAATTGTCATTTTCTTAGGGAGACTCAATCAGGCCTCTTTTTGGTATCTTACCAAGATACAGTTTGCATTAACGAAAATATTTCATGTAACTTTGGGGGGGACAGATGTGGCTCAAATGGTTGGGCATCTGTCTCCCATATGAAGAACCGGGTTCGATACCCGGGACCTCCCGGTAAAAAAAAAAAAAAAAAAAAAAAATCTCATGTAACTTTGTGTACCCTACCTGCCAGTTCTCATTTTCCCTACAGCTCTTTCCTCCTATATTGT
>JAQZBX010087956.1:0-12748 GCA_029593785.1 Cabassous unicinctus | reverse complement strand
CCTCCTTGCCGTTTGTGCTGCTGTGTCCATTCGCTGCGTGTCTTCTCTGTGTCTGCTTATCTCCCCCTTGCTGTGAGGTCTTGCCACATCAGTCCGCGCGAGCCGGCCTGCCCTCACAAGGAGGCCCCGGGAAGCAAACCCAGGGCCTCTCATATGGTAAACGGGTGCTCTATCCATTGAGCCACACCCGCTTCCTGCTGTCCTGCCATGAGGTTGCTGCATCAGCCCACCACACCGCTCAGGCTGGCGTGCCCTCACAAGGAGGCCTCGGGAAGCCGGGCCTCCCATATGGTAAATGGGGGCTCTATCCATTGAGCCACACCCGCTTCCCTTTACCTATTTTTTAACGTGCTGCTTAACCTATTCATTAAAAATTCACTTTCATTCATGACTTTTTAATTTAAAAAAAGTGAAAAGTACTAGACATATCACAAAATCCAGAAGAATTACACAATATTTTTATTAAACAACTACCTGATGCACCTCTATAATATTTTTTCCATTGTTTTTCGGTTACAAATTCTTTGATTATCTCTTCATATGATGATGTTATAATATTTTCTGTAGCAAAAATAGATAATTAAGTATTTCCTCTTGTACAGTTATTCTAAATATGATTTAAAAAATTATTTGGCCCCCTTTCACTCGGAAAGAGTGGGCATATCACCGTCCTAAAATCCTTAAGATTGAAGAATGAACAAACACAAGGGGGGATGCAATTATGGACTAAAATAGACTTATAAAGGCAGTGGTTAGCAGAGGTCCTGAGGGGAGGGAGAGGGAAGAATTGTTGTAACTTGGGACATTTTGGGGACACTGGAATTTTTCTGAATGACATTGCAATGCAGGTACAGGCCATTATACATTTTGTCAAAACCTATAAAAATGTGCAGTGCAAAATGTAAACTATAATGTAAACTATAGGCCATGGTTAGTAGCAGTGCTTCTATATGTGTTCATCAGTTGTAACAAGTGTACCACACTCATGAAAGATGTTGTTAATGGGGGAGAGTGTGGGTAGGGGAGGGGGTGGGTATATGGGAATCCCCCTTTATTTTCAGTGTGTCATTTATGTAATCTAAAGCTTCTTTAAAAATAAAATAAAATTTAAAAAATTCTTTGTGTTTTTAATTATTAAAACCATATGACTTTACATACAGACTTACCCTTTGTTTTGCATACTGCTATAGGTAGTGCTTTACAAACACAGGAATTCTGACAAACTCTTTAGTACAGTTTCCATTGAAAAAGAAAAAGTTATGGTGCATTTATAATAATTGTATACACATCGTTCTTTTGCCAGGAAAGAACTTACATATCGACTAGGCCTTGATAAGCATCAGAGCCTCTGCTTATTACTTTACATGTCTATTTTCTGGCTTTGTGCATTTCACTCTTGTTTCTTTGTTACTACCCACATACTTCCAGGCTAGGGACCAACCATAGGATATGTCCATATCGCAATATTGCCTCTGGTCCTTCACCTTTGTATCATGACTTGGTGAGTTGGCACAGTGGATGGGAGAGTATTCTTGGAGGTGACTCCTTCCCTGGGCCACTAGCATATACTTACCTACACCTGGAAGCAACTGGAAACCAGATGAATGAATATATCTTGCTAAACCCAAACTAAATATACTCCAGCTCAGCTTCTACTAAGCTGGTTCCCAAAATGCCTGTGACTGCCACAATGCTATTCAGGGGAAGTGTGACAGAGAGGAAGTCAGAATATTCCATGATAGTGATCTTAACCCTCTTCCGTTACTTTTGCAAATTTTACAAAAACACATGACTATGTGAACAGATTGTACAGGGCTCTTCTCAAGGCTTGGATGGAGCCGGTGAAAATGAGGGGTCCTTGTACCTCTCAGGTCTTCTCTTTTACCACTCTTCCTAGTCATTCTCTACTGGAGCTACACTGCATGTTGCCCCGCTCTGGTGTTTGGCCAGCACGACAGGAAGCTTTCCTCCTCAGGGCCGTTGTACTTGCTCTTCTGTCTTCTGAGCAATTACCCCAGATATCTGCATGTCTTGCTCTGTCACTTCATTTCCTAGTTCTTGTCTGCACCACCTTCTGTTTTTTTTTTTTTTAATTTTTTTTTTATTTTTTAATTTTTAAAATATATTTATTTTTTTAAAGATACTTAGATTACACTGTACCACCTTCTTAATCTCTGGTAACTACTACTCTGTTCTCAATTTCTATAATTTTGTCACTTTAAGAATATTATATGAGTAGAATCATATAGTATATAATTGTGATTAGCTGTAAGTTTGCTGGAGATTTGTTCAGGTGATTGCTGATGTCACTAGTGTGTTCCTTTCTGTTGCTGAGCAGTATTCCATGGTATGCATATACCATTTCATTTAACCATTCACCCACTGAAGGACATCTGGTTTGTATCCAGTTCTTCGCTATTAAGAATAAAGATGCTATACATATTCATGTAGACGTTTTTGTGTGAACATGAGTTTTCACTTCTCTGGAATAAATGTCCAGGAGTACAATTCTTAGGTTGTGTTTGTGGTAGTTGCATGTTTAGTTTTTTAAGAAACTGTCAAACTGTTTTCTAGAATGATGTACCATTTTGTTTTGATAGTGTTCCCAATCTAGAATAAACCTTTGATTCTCTGGTTCTTTCTAAATGGAAAACTTTTTTTTTTTTTTTTTGTGGGGAGGGACATTTTATCTCTTAGGTAGATTTGTACACTTTCTCTGCAGATTAATAAATGTCAGTACCAGAAAAGTTTTTGGGAAAATGCAAAATGTGAATTGGCCTTTGTTTTGTCAATCAATTATAGTCTGTAATTCAAAAATTTTAATGAGATTAAAGGCCTTTCCAAAGATTGCCAAAATGGGGTGCCAAGGTTTAGGGAAGAAAAATAAAAGAGAGAGAGAGAGAGAGAGAGAGAGAGAGAGGGAGGGAAGAGAGAGAGAGAGAGAGAGAGAGAAACATTTATTGAGCATCTACTTTATGTTTGTCAGTATAAGTGAAATTCAGGTATAGTCCCTGCTTTCAAGGACCTCATCGTTTATGGGGGAAGAGAAAGTTGTATGCCATTGGAAATAAACCTTATCTCTGTTTTTTTAGTTTTAATAGTTGTCTCAAAACAGAAGTGATTGTACTGTGTTATTGTGGATATAAATTTTATTAGTTGTATTTTTTTGGAATTTGTAGGGAATAAGTGAGGAAATCCAAATAAAGGTCATCTCTATTGATGCTTTTGCTGTTGACTCCCTTATATTAACTTTTATTAGTCATGATATCTGCCAGTAAGTCTTGGTAACTCTGTTACTAGATCAGTAGTTTATAGCCTTAATGATTAACTAGCATTTTTAAAAATACAAACCTAAAGGAATAGAATTAATAGCCATCTGAAATTGTTGTTTCCTTGTTGTATGTTAGCTTGTTTTGGAAGGAAAAGTATACAAATTAAAAAAATTTTTTTTCTTTGGTATTTTTTTATATACAAATTTTAAAATAGTATAGTCTTTCAGATTATCAGAATTGATAAAGAATTCGTTGTTAAAGATCAAAATTGGTACAGAGGTATTTAGAGAAGGTGTGAAATGAACAATTAATTTCTCTGGCTTCTGCCAGAGATATGGGTATAAAGGTACTGAAGGAGTTTCCTGAGCTAATATGCCAGAACCAGTTACCCACAGGAGCACCAACTGCCAAGATTCAGCTTTGCCACAGTATGATTCAAGACAGAATCAAGACACAAAAGGCAAGCTTGTATTTATACAGTTTCCCTTTTAAAATCTTACCTGGAAAGATTTATGATATTGGTTGTGACAATGACCTAAGGTTCCAGTCTTCCAAAAGTCATCATATGCCACTAATAGTTATTTAAAATGCGATGTCAAGTTTAACTCATTTTGTTTAGGTTACTTGTAAGTCAAATAATTTAAGACCTTTATAAATCCTTCTGTATAAGTCTCTTTGATAACCTCTCTCTGTAATTTCATTTATGCCACCAAACATTTAGGAGTATATGCAACTTAAAATTGTAAACATACATTTAGTAGGCTTGTTCCTACCATTTGTTTTTTAATGTTGAACATGTAATGTCTTTGTTAAAACATCTGTATTTGATTTTCCAAACATAAGGCTTTAAATGTTGATTCGTATGTTTTCTTGTAAGATCACTTCAATTTAATTAAAGTCAGCAAGTATTTATTATATATAAGTGCTATGCTGGGTACTTGAGGATACAAAAAAAAAAATACAAAATGAATTGTAAACTAGTTGGAGAAATTAGACCAATGAACCTGAAACAATTATAAACACTGTCCCTCAAATTGCTCCTCTAAGCTTACCTTATGCCACAGATGACATCACCAGTCATCCAGTCGCTCAGGTCAGAAACTTACCTTATGCTCCTTATATTCCTAGTCTAATCCATCAGAAAATCTTACTCTACTTTGAAAATATATTCTGGATCTTATAGTATCTCACCATCTTATAACCTTAGCCTTTCCTGAGCAATCTTAATTGTTAACTTGTCTGCATCTTGCATTCTTGTCTTCCTGTAGTCGGTCTTCCCCATAGCAGTCAAGAGTCATCAGAAATGCAAATTAGAATATGTTACTCCTCTGCTTCAAACTGAGAAAAACCCTCCTTTCCCTCTGTGACCCAAATAAAATTGAAATGCCTTACTGTGGTTTAAAAGCTTCTTATAATGTCCTCTCCTTCTCTGACTGTATCTCCTGATACTCTTCTCCTTACACTGGCTTTCTTTCTATCTATTGAATGTAGCAGTCTTATTAGTCCTTCACAGCGTTAGCACTTTTTTCTTTTTTTTTTTTTAGCTTGGAAATCTTTTTGTCTAGAATTTTCTTGACTGGTACCTTCTCCCCATTTTAATGCTCAATCCAATGTCATCTCTTAGGAAATTCCTTATTATCCTAGTTAAAGCAGCTTCTCCCACTCCCTATAAATTATAATCTTATTTTATCTTTCTGTAGCACTTAAAAGTACTGGAATTTTCTTATTTTTTGTTTTTAAATTGTATTTCTTCCCTTACTGTATATAAACTACTTAAAGGCAAAAAGTCTAGCTTGTTTGTTGACATATCTGCAAACAGTACAAATTGTACCAACAAACAATGCTTAGCAAATAATACATGCTCAGTAGATATTTATTGAATGAATGTAGCTTGGGAACAAATACTAACAATAACAAAGATGAGAAACAATGATTTTTCTTTGCTAACTCGGTGAATATAATGCCTATTCTTTTTTTATTTTTATTTTCTTTCATTAGCCCCAATTCCCAAAATCTATAAGCCAACCAATGACTATTTTTTTATAGGAGTGTTAACAAAAGAGTACCTGACCTCAGCTGAATTCCTGAACTAGGATATCCCTTCTTTGGAAGCTTTCTTAGAATTACCAGAATTAGGGATGAGATTCCCTTTTCTGTTCTTACTTTGATTCTTTTAATCACATTGAGAAATGAAAGTTCCTGGTATTCAATATTATATTAGGCAGTGTTGAGCTCTTACCCATGCTTTGCAGAAGATGACATTCTTTGCCAACGAGAATTGGTTCCTTAAAGTTGCCATGCCTCATTTGGTCACAAAAGCAGGCATAGGGTAGAATTTGTCGAGAGACCATAGCCAAGATTGTGAACTTGAAAAATGCTTCAATGGGGGAATTATTAGAGGATATTAGATCATTCCCTTGAGGTTGAATTTTAGTGGAGACATGCAGTTACATTCTCTTATATCATTTGAGGCATGCTTTATGCTGTCAGAACTTTAAAAAAAATTATAAATACATTAAAAAGTAAGCAAGCAAGTCTAACTTATAGAGAAAGAGAGACTTCTCACAAGAATTGTATAAACATTACTCAATACTTGCAGTAACTTACTTAAGAAATGTGGTTACAGTTTGCTGACCTCACTTATTAGCAGGAGTAAAAAGACTTGTCAAATGATGTTAAAGAGTACACAATAGATGAGGTATTTCAGAGGATCCCCAAAACATAACATGAAGCTTAATGACAATGAGTAAAAGAGGTGTCTTATTCTTGTTCATCTCAGAGGAGATAGACCCTGAACGGTACTGTATTTTTGTTCTTATCAATCCCTCCTTTGTGTTCAGAATCTGGAAAGAATATAGGAAGTTTGTATTTAAGGAAGTGCTTCATAAACGTGACTGTGCATCAGAAGCATGTAGGTAGCATTTAAACACACAGATTCTCAGGTCAGATTCTAGGCCTACTAAATCACAATTCTTTGATACCCGGGAACCAATCTCTCTCTCTCTCTTTGTCTCTCTATCTCTTTCTGTCTCTCTGTCTCTCTCTCTCTGTTTTTCTCTTTCTCTAAAATTTCCCAGGTAATTCTGATGAATATTTGCTAGCTGCTGTTTGAGAATCACTACTGAAACCTTACTGGAAAGAAAGTGAATCAATCTAGTGGCCATTAAGATGGAAGCAGTTGATGTTAAAAGAGATCCCTATGGTACCTCTTCTAAAGAGCCGTTTTGACAGGTTTAAGACCAGTTAATATTTAAAAGTAAACTCTGAAGTCACATTCTGTGAATTTCCAAAGCAGAACTTTCTGTTTACCTGATCCTGTTTTGTTCTGTTTGTACATTTCTCAAATAACCAATGATTGTGTAGGGTAGAGGTTACAAATTTTATTTAATTCTGTTTCATTTATTATTTTTGAACATGAGGTGTTGTGAGTTCTTGGCAATACTCTTCATCACTAGTGTGTGTAAGACTACCTCTTATTTTCTTTTATTGGATGACTTAATGCTGTGTTTTCAAGATATGTCCACATAGTTGTATTTACTTTGAACTTGACATGTTTTTAAGACCTCTTAATGTTGCTTAATATACTTCCAGTGCATTGCTTCTGACTGCTGTGTATGTGCAAGAATATCCATCCCCTACATATGTTTTAAAGTAGATTTGTTGAGCTATAATTAGAATATCATTAAATTCCCTTAAAAAGTACAATTCATTGGTTTTTAGTATATTCAGAGTTGTGTGACCATTACTATCTAATGTTAGAACATTTTATCCACTACATTTTACTTGTCCATTCTCCCAGCAATGGATATTCAGATTGCTTCTAATTCTTCAACATCACAAACAATGCTGTTAGGAACATCTTTGTACATGAATATTTTGTGAATTTCTGATTCCCTGTGAGGTGGGAAACTAATGAGATGTTTTCTGTGATTGCTGTGGCTTAATCCCTGGTGAACATTTCCAGGCTGTGGCACAGGGATGCAGAACTGAGGCAGAGCCCAGTTGTATCCCAGAGTTAAGGAGACATAGCTGAAAGCCCAAGGAGATGAGGTAGCTAGAGTAGGAGAGGAGAGAGCTATTCAAGAGATAGCTCTGGAGATCTGCAGACTCCCAATGATTTACTAAGCAGGGTGCTTGCTGATCAATGTATGCATCTGAGGAAACTACCTGAGCCAGGGGAAAGAACCACCCAAATGTATTAGAGGGAAAAATCCTCTGAGCTCACACAAAGCTAGGAATAGTTGCTCTTCTTACCAGAGAGAGTAGAAAATCTTAAAGTCAGTCAGGAAAAACAAAACAAAACAAAACTCAACAACAACAACAACAACAACAACATTTGAATAGAGGAACAAAGATTATGATTACAGCACATTTCTCTTTGGAAACAATATAAGCCAGAGGACAAATAAGCAACATCTTTTAAGAACTAAAAGAAAAAATAAAATGGAAAACCCTGTCAACCCAGATGACTTCACAGGGGAATTCTATCCATCATTTACAAATTACAGACGAGCTCACTAATGAATTTAGCTGCAAATATCCTCAACAAAATACTTGCAAATCAAATCCACCAACACATTAAATGAATTATACCCCATGGTCAAGTGGGTTTTATCCCAGGTATGCGTGGATGGTTCAACACAAGAAAATCAGTTAATGTAATATACCACATTAACCAAATGAAGGAGAAAAATTGCATGAACTTCTATATCGATGCAGAAAAGGCATTCAACAAAATCCTTTTTTGATAAAAACACTACGAAACATAAGAATTGAAAGAAACTTCGTCAACATATTAAAGGGCATATATGAAAAACTCACAGCTTACGTCATACTCAATGGTGAAAGGATAAAAGCTTTCCCTTTAAGATCTGGAACAAAACAAGAATGCCCACTGTGACCACTGTTATTAAGCTAGAGGATTTAGGCATGAAAAAGAAAAGACATCCAAATCAGAAAGGAAGAAATAAAACTTTCACTATTTGTAGATGACATGATCCTATATTTAGAAAATCCCCAAAAATCTACAACAAAGCTACTAGAGTTAATGAATTCAGCAAGGTCAACATGCAAAAATCAGTAGAATTTCTATACACTAGTACCAAGCAACTGAGGAGGAAATCAAGAAAAATTCCTTTTACTATAGCAATTAAAAGATTCAGATATCTAGAAATAAACTTAACCAAGGGTGTAAAGGACTTGTACTCAGAAAACTACAAAACATTGCTAAAAGAAATCAAGGAAGAACTAACCAAATGGAAGGATATGTTAATGGGTTAGAAGACTAAATATCATTGTTAGGTTAATTCTACCCAAATTGATTTACAGATTCAATAAATTCTAACCAAAATTCCAATAGCCAGGATGGATAAAAAAAGCAATACCCAACTATATGCAACCTAAAAGAAAGGTACTTTAATAGTAAAAGCATAAATAAGATAAAAGTTATGCTCTGAGGGGCATTGTCTCACTGTAGAGGGATAGCTGGTTGTGATAGCATAGGCGTTCCCTTTGGAGAGAGAAGTTCTCTGTGGTATTGTTTTGAACTATATACCATTTATGCAAAAGGATACAGATAGTCTTCCAACTCAATTCACAAGATTGGCATAGTACAGTTAGTGAAGTGATTAAGAGCATGGGCTTTGGAGCCAAATGGGTTTAAATTTGAATCCTGGTTTACCGCTTGCTAGCTTTGTGACTGTAATTCCAAGCCTCAGTTTCCACATCTGTCAAATGGAAAGAATGAAGTAATGCTTCATTTTTTGCTGTTCTTATCAAGGTTAAATTAATATAGTCCTAGAGGAATAAGAGACTATGAAACCCAACATTTCTATACTATAATAGTGAATCATTTTGATACGTAAGAAAAAAGGAACAATTTAAAGAAATATTTGTATACAGAACTCTATCATTGACTGCTTTTTAAGAGAAGAGTATATAAGATATTAAAATGGATAGCCAAGTAAGGCTGAATAAAAAAAGTGGCACACTTTTTTTAAAACATAAAAAATTTTTCTATTTGAGAAGTTGTGAATTAACAAAATGGCATACATTTTAAAATTAAAGACATTTTACCAAAGAGGAAATAATATTTAGGTTATTACAAGCCTTATACAATCATTCATAACATGTGATTAATTTTCCAAAATGCTTTTGCCTAAAAGGTGATATGACAGTATGTTCTGGGACCTGTACCTGCCATAGATACCTTATTTGCTTGAACCTGTGTATTTTTCTAGTTCTGCATTCTTTCACTCAGTGTAGACTAAATAAGTCATTGATAATGAAGTCTTGAGACATACTTGACCTTAATATGGGTATAGAGTATATGTAGACAGTGCTATGAAGTGGGACTTCCTGTAAGGAAGACAGAAGAAATGCTTAATTTATTTTCCTCCATCTCTCTACTTTCCATAATTAATCCAAGAAATATTTGTTGATGACATATTTTGTTTGTCATGCATTTAAAGGGAAATAATATATGAAGTGTGATTTTTTTTGCCCCTACAGCTTTTAGGTATCTAATGTGTGTTTTGTGTATGTATATATGTATTTTTTGTTCTCTATTTTTTTTTCTGAAATCAGTTCTTGAAAGTCTGGCATTTTGTCTTCTACTTCTATCTTTGTAATTTCCTGCAATAATAGCAAGAATGTTGTGTATTCAGTGAATAATACCTGCATGTTATAGTAACAACTCATATTTATATATTGCTTTATTAAATGTTTTCCCATACATTTTTGCATATAACATTACAACACAACCCCGTTAAATAGGTAAGATAGGTTTATTATCCTGTTGTATAGATGAGGAAAACTAAGTATGGGAGGATAATGTGACTGTCTGAACTCATATTGGCGGCATATGATAACGTAATTTTGAAAACTTAGGCTTTAATGCTGGATCTAATGCTATTTCTATTCTTCTGTGTTCTGTTATTGATATGACCTTTTAGGATCTGAGACTTTAAAAATGGATGATATCAAGAAACAATCTTTAAACGTGGTAGCAGTTGCAGTGAGAACCTGGTAGTTTCATTTATGGCCTTTTAATTAAGGTTAAATATGAAGGTCTGGTATGTAATGGCAGTGTTCTAAAAAAAAAAATTAAATACCACTATGATGGGCTTCAAGGAAGCAGGCATGGGGCCTTAACTCATTATACTTCTATATTAAATCATTTTATGTCATGTGGGTCTGGAAGATAAGTATTATTTGTACTTCTAGGAATTAAATTATTCAAGTGTATTGTGTGTTTAAAAGCAAAGGAAAAATAGCTAAATTAATTTATATTCACTTAGCCAGCTATTTAAGTCCTAAAAATTCTTCTTTCACTATTTAACTATACTTTTGTAGCTCATTGGTAATTTTAGCATAGTACACAGGATTTTATGATTTTTATATCTTTTCTTTATTTTAACGTCCATAACTATGATTTAAAATATGTTTGCTAGTTTTAAAAAACCAAATCAAAGAATTATGACTTTATTGTATAAAATAAATTTATATGCTTATATATACTTATTTTATATGCTTATGTGCTTACTTTATTATATGCTTGTTCATATTGTGAGATACAAATTTAATTGCATTGCTAAATGTCATCTTTATAGTCTTAAATGTAATATTATTATAATTCTACAGTCATCATTAAAGAAATTTTAGACACATTTTCTAATCCTAGGAATTAAATACTTTAATTTTAAAACAATATATGTTAAATTTTTTGGAAGAAAACTTGTTAAATTATCCTAGCTTGATATAGTTTCTCCATCATTTGTTAAATGATATGGTTGAATTGTATGTGGAAAGAAGGGTCTATTTTTGTTTTTTCTACCAGTACTATTTAGTGGTACCTCTTAGCAGACTTTCAGAACATGAATTTAAACTAACAATTAAATTGTAATGCATCTCAGAAGTGATTTATTGTTTGAGGAATTATATCTAGATCTATAATGTATAGATTCTGGAATATTTTGCACTTTGGCATAAGATACACTATAATTGGTTCAATAAAACAGGCAGTGGATTGAAGAAATTTAAGAGATATAATTGCATTTGATGTGTAGGGGAAAAGTAGCTCATTAGGAATTATGTCTCTAAGTCATGCCCTTTACACCTCTAATAATGATAGAAAAGTGGAGGATGAAAAGTCCTGGTCCAGCTTATAAATGTCATTTGATGAAAGACAGTTGACTTTGTTATTCCTGTTTTTGCCCCAAAAGTTATGAGGTGGGCAGGGATTACTTTTCTTGAAACTTGATCTTGTATTTGTGAAGGTCTATTTACTTGACGTAAAATAGAAGAAAGAATAAAAAAGAAAAGAAAAATGAAAAGGAAAACGGTGTTAAAAATGTACTGTTTGGCATTTATTAATAGATAATATTTGGCAACATGGGCCAGAATATTTCAAGTCTGGCATGTATGATTTTACATCTGCATTTGTTTTCCTTATTAGATGACTAATGGGAATAATAGTTTAATGAAGATATTTTAAAGATTTAACTCTGTTACAGTAAATCAAATACTTGTGAAAGGATCTGGTTTATTGTATGAGTTAATATTACGTTGATTTTTATCCCTGAAAGTGTGGCAGCAACATGGTCAAGAGACAGAAAACGTGGTAGAGTGAAAAGAAAACTGACATGGAATCTAGATTTAAGTTCTTGTATCAACATTCACACCAGTTAACGTCCATATCACTTGACAGTTTGGACCCTGGGACCCCTGAGATCGTAAAAGTACTTAATATTTTGTGTTTGTTATAAGAAAGATTTTTCAGCCATTGCTGTGTACTTTCTGGCTGCATGATCTTGGTTAAACCATTTAACTGCTCTATACCTCTTGTTTCCTCAGTGTGAAATAGGGATCATTGAGTAATATTTTGAAAATTTTAATATGTAAAAGACTCAGCACATTGGAAGATTCAATTAATGTTTGCTTTTATTGTTGTTGTTGTTGTGACTATGACTATGATCATGTCTGTGAAGTATCACAGCATGGAAAAAGTTTATCTGTGTTTCCATGAAAGATATTTTGGGAAATCTTTTTAATACTTTGAAGCAAGAAAGTTTCCTTAGGTTTAGAACTAAGTCTTCTTACTATAATCTGGTCTTATAGTATCCAGATAGAGAATTCAACTAAATTTAAGTATTTTAAAATGTACTCATTTTTTTTTAAATTTTAAAAAATCAATTTTATTGATAGATTTAAAAACATACAATTCATTCAAAGTATAATCAATGGTATTTGGTATAATCACATAGCTGTGCATTCATCACTTAAATCATTATTAGAGGGAAGCGGGAGTGGCTCAGTCGATAGAGCCCCCGTTTACCATATGGGAGGCCCGGGGTTCGCTTCTCCGGGGCCTCCTTGTGAGGGCAGGCCGGCCCGCGCAGCCTAGTGGGCTGATGCAGCAAGCCCTCACAACAGGAAGCGGGTGTGGCTCAACCGATAGAGCCCCGGTTTACCATGTG
>JAQZBX010087955.1:0-12802 GCA_029593785.1 Cabassous unicinctus | reverse complement strand
CAAAAAAAATGTACTAGATATTGCTCCTATAAATCAAATAAATAAATGTGTGTGAGCTATTTGAAATTTTTTACATAAGAATACATATTCAGGCCTTTGAAAATATATAAATAGCATATATATTAGAACCAGAATAAATATAAATAATGTGTGAAAGCCATGATATTTCACAAAGTTATTTAAAACTATGTTCAATATAAAGAATAAAAGAATGAAAATTTCAGGAAAAATAGAAATGAATAAAAGAAAATTATTTTAATAAATATCAATTATTAAAAGGAAAAATCTTTAAAGCAACTATGCTTTATCAGATTCTGTGATTGGAATGAAAAATCTTATATAATTTAAGTAAGGAGTGACTGAATATATAGAGAGTAGCCTTGATATATCCTTACAATAATGTATTATAATGTTTAATAAATTTTCCTTTATAACAGTCATTAATATATGTTACTATATTTTAAAGTGAAGTGTTAAGGATTTAGACCCCTGTAAAGTAGTTAAAAGGAGAAAGGGAAAACGTAAAAGCAAATGTATAATATGTACACATATACATACACACACAGAGATCTTACCACATGAGCTACCTTAAGTCATTCCAAATATTGAAGACTGATTCTCTTTTTAAGAGGTTTGTTTCTGATATATCAGATATCAGAATTTTCTAATCAGTTGGCTCCAATTATATAAGTAGACATGCAAATATAACTCAGTTTATACTTATTGACCCATCCTAACTATTCAGTAAATACATTTGTGAATGGACATACCTATAAATTTTTATATATCTATAAATTATTATACCAAATTTAATATATATTTTCAAAAATAATCCTGGAAATATAATTTTCAAATAAACTAACATTTGTTTGAATAGCAATATGGAAATGGCTGCCCATATAGCAAAAAATTGTATAAATATGACAACTCCCAGTCCAAGAAACAGAGAATATCTACTACTACAAATAAAATAGTTCCTCAAGACTGATGAATGAACAAACATATGGGAGGAATGCAACTATGGACTAAAGTAGACATTATTATTACAACAGTGGAAGAACTTGTATCATTGATATAAAGGCAGTGTCCATCAGAGGTTCTGAAGGGAGGGAAAGGGAAGAATAAGTGTAACATAGGGCATTTTAGGGACATTTGAATTGTTCTGCATGGCATTGCAATGCAGATACAGGCCATTATGCATTTGTCAAATCCTATATAATTGTGTGGTGCAAAGTATACATTATAATATAAACTATAGACCATGGTTAGTAGCAATGCTTCAATATGTTTTCATCAATTGTGCCAAATGAACCACACTAATGAAAGATGTTAAGGGGAAAGTGTGGGAGCGGGAGCAGTTGGGGTGTATGGGAATCCCCTTATAATTTTGATGTAACATTTATGTAATCTAAAGCTTCTTTCAAAATAAATTAAATAAAATACCCCATTAAATAAGACTGTTTCTTCCATTTGCCCCATAAGATCTAAGGCCCCTCTTAATCTGAACCAGAGCAGACATCACCATCCCCAAATCCTCATGGTTGAGGAATGAGCAACCATACAGGGGAATGTAACCATGGACTAAGTAAACTTAATATCGTAATAATGGAAGAACATGCAACATTGTTATAAAGATAGTGGCTACCAGTGGTTCTGAGTGGAGAGGGAGGGAATAATAGGTGGAACATATGGCATTTTTAGGGCATTGGAATGAAGTGTAAACCAAAATGTAAACTATAAAACTTGGTTAGTAGCAATGCTTCAATATTTATTCAATTGTAACAAATGTACCACACAATTGTAAAATGTTATTAATTGGGGAAGATGTGGGAGGGGGTGGGTGTGGGTATATGGGAATCCCTTATACATTCAATGTAACTTTTCTGTAATGTAAAACATTACAGTATTATATTAAAGAAAAAAAAAAACAAAAGAAAATTACCTTTACATAGCATGTATATATAAGTTCATTCCTCTGTAAATAGATACTAACACATGCTAAACTGTGATCAATATTTACTAAGATATACACTTGCTGGATGTGTGAAGGGCACAAATACGAATAAGCAAACTCTTCTCCCAAGGAGTTTACAGTCTTTGTGGAGAGAAATAATCCCAAACAGCCAACATATTTTAAAAGAGCATCAAGTTTATCTTTGATTCCTTTCAATATGTTCATCAAATGTGTTGGCCTACTTGATTCCTTTGATTACTATGCAATCATTAATGGATAGTAAAAATAGTACTGAAAGACACAACCTTTCTAATGGTCATGTTTAACAATATCTGTGAGAGTCCATTCATCTGGGTTTACAGTAAAGAAAATTCAGTACTGAAATCTCTCTCCATTGTAAAGTATAATTTTCCTTTTAAGATGACAGATTCATTATTAGTAAAGCTTTTCTGAATGATCTGGAGCCATAAAAATCTCTATATGTACATCCACATTGCTTCAGGCATTATTCTACAGCTAGTACTTCATTTATTTACACACAGAAAAAACACACACACACATTTGTTTATTAAGTCCATGAAGTTAGAGTGCCACACTATAGTTATTTGAATATTAAACTCTTCTGTGTATAATGGAGAACATACTCAAGTTCTTGTAAAGATCATTTTCTATGTAATTAAAAGTAATAATGTCCCATCATAAATAAATGATCAAAATTTAAATTGCCATAGCAAAATGACTCCACATAATCATGAGAGTTCCCTATATAGGCATCCTGTTCTATTGCAAATATTTTATTAAGCTTCACAGAAATTTTGTTATTTACAAATTGAAGATTTGAGGTAACACTGCATTGAACAAGTCTGTCAGCACCATTTTTTCCAGCAACATGTGCTCATTTCTGCCTGCATCACATTGTATCAATTCTCACAATATTTCAAAGTTTTTTTTATTATTACTATTTGTGCTATGGTGATGTGTCACCAGTGATCTTTGCAGTCACTACCGTAATTGACTTGGGGCACCATGAAACACACATGTAAGATGGCTAACTGAAAAGATAAATGCTGTGTGCATTCTACAAATACTGGCTTTTCCCTTATTCTTCTCCTTCTCTCTCTAGGTCCCCTGCTGCCTGAAACACACAGAGACTGAAATTAGGCCAATTAATAACCATACAATGGCCTCTAGGTTTTCACGAGAGCGGAAGAGTCTCAAGCCTCTTACTATAAATCAAAAGGCAGAAATGATTAAGCTTCCTGAGGAAGGCATGTGGAAATCCCAGTTAGAGTGAAAGCTAGGCCTTTTGTGACAAACTGAGTCAAATTGTGAATGCAAAGGGAAGTTTTTAAAAGAAATAATACTGTTACTCCATTGAATGATAAGAAAACAAAATAGCCTTATTACTGACATGAAGAGCTTTGATGTGGTCTAGATAGAAGATCAAACCAGCCACAATATCCAGAATACACGAAGAAATTTTACCACTCAAAAATAAAAATACAAATAACCCTATTTAAAAAAGGGTAAAACTTTGAATAAGCATTTCTCCAAAGAGGATATAAAAATGGCAAAAAAGAACCAGAAAATATTCTCAACACCTCTAGTTATTAGGAAAATACAAATAAAAACCACAAATAAAAATCACTTACACTAGAATAACTATGATTTAAAAAAGGAAAAAACAATTACAAATGTTGGAGAGGATGTAGAGAAATAGTAACATTTTTTCATTCCTCATGAGATTGTAAAATAATGCAGCCACTGTTGGAGACAAAGACAGTTTTTCAATCCTTCAGGAAGCTAAGTTATCATAAGACCTGGTAATCTAGCTACTAGCTACTTAACCAGAAGAATTGAAATGTGGGGCTCAAACAGATATTTGCACACTAATGTCTGTAGCAGCATTATTTGTATTTGCCAAAAGATGGAAGCAAATCAACTGTCCATCTGTTGATGAATGGATTAACAAAGGTAGTATATATACACATATGATGGCATATTTTTAACCTGAAGAAGAGAATGAATTCCTGATGCATGCAAAACCATGCATGGGCCTTGAGGTAATTATGTTCAGTAAAATATGCCAGGCACAAAATGACAAATACTTTATGATCTCACTGATATGAACTAATTTTATTAAGCAAACTTAGAATCAAGAATATAGATTACCATGGGACAGATTGGGGCTATAGTTCTAAATAAATTATTTCATTTGTTAAAAATAGGCAACATATCAATAACAAAGAAGAATAAAATATAACTTGCAATAATATGAAAACATTAATATTATCTGCAATTTTTATACTTAAATAAAATTTGAAAGACATATAAATTATTAAATAAAATTAATTTTGTAATTAATATATTGATGTGATCCTGACATATATATCTTGAAATATATATAATACTTCTTATATCTTGTTATGCTTGGTATATATGCACAGGGAATATTTTTTCTACTTTTAAAATTTTGCAATATATTTTACTAGCATAAATAATTTGAGAAGGATTGTGGAAAGATGGCATCAGGTTAGGAAAGCAAGGTTCAGGTGTCTCACAAAAACAATGGAGAAAGATTCAGCAGCAGCCCCATGGTCTAGCTTTGGGGGTCAGCAGACCAGGAAAGTGTTTCAAAACTCCCTGGACAGTAAGGGATAGAGAGAGAAAGATGCCAAAACAACAAACATTGAGTTACTAAACTTCCTGGCTGCTGGTAAAGGCTCCCCTCCCGCACTCCCAAAATATTAAGCTAGGGTAAAAGCCATGGGTCATTGCAGCTGACTGAGAGGGGAACCGATGTCTTCCTCTTTGTCAGCTGTTACAAGGGAAATAGAGGATAAGTCAGGGGGCTCTTCTTTAATCAATTCAGCTGGCAGAGACCACACTGAATCTCACCTCTAGCCAGACCAAAACAAAGGAAAATAGAAATATACCGCTGTAGAAAGGTATGCCAATGGACACCATTTCTGGCTGGTCTGGAAATTGAATAGACAAACTGCACTTGGGTCTCTCTGTTCCTTAACTTCTGAGAGAAAATCTGAGCCTCAGTGAGTATTTGGCATGATTTTGATAACTCAAGCTGAGCAATTTTAAAGACTTAAAATAAGTTGAAACAAATATCAAGGAAGAGCTGTGGAAAAAAATTTCAATAGACAAGAGAGAGAAATTGACTATCAGAGTAAATTCACCAACAGATTCAGATGCTAAGACATCAGCAAAAAATTACAAGCCATGCTAAGAAACAGGAAGAGATGGAAAAAATGGAACAAGGACTCAGGGAATTGAATGACAATGTGAAATGCAAAAACTTATGCATTGTTGGTGTCTTGGAAGAAGAACAGAATGTAAAAGGGGCAGAAAGAATATTTGAGAAAATAATGACTGAAAATTTCACAACCCTGTGATAAGACATAAATATCAGTATCTGAGACCAATATACCACAAATAGAGGAAATCCAAATAGACCTACCCTGAGACACCTACTATTCAGAATGACTATTCAGTTGATTTTGAAAGTAGCAAGAGAATAGCAAAGCATCACATATATGGGACTTCAATAAGATTAAGTGCCAACCTTTCATCAGAAACCATTGAGGAGAGAAGAAAGTGGTATGATGTATTCAAATTTCTGAAAGAGTAAAACTGCCAGCCAAGATTTCTGTATCTTGGAAGGCTGCATTTCAAAAATGAGGGTAGTTCAAATCTTCACAAACAAAAACTGATAGAATATGTTATCAAAAGACTGATATTAAAAGAGATACAAAGGGATTGCTGTACCCTGAAAAGAAAAATACAGGTGAGACACTTGGAGAAGCATGTAGAAATGAAGTTATTAGAAAGAGTAAATTAAATTATTAAAAGATAGACAATAGTAGGATATGACAACAGAAAGCCAAATGTCAAAGTGCATGAAGTAAGTAATGTCTTTAGAGTAATAATATTGAATGTTAATGGATTGAACTCCCCAATCAAAAGACATAGACTCATAGAATTGACAAAAAAATGTATGATCCATCTATATATTGGCTACAAGAGACTCACCACAGATGTAAGGACACAATCAGATTAAAAGTGAAAGCTTGGAAAAAGTTATTCCATGCAAATAGTAACCAAAAAGAGCTGTAGTAGTGATACTAATGTAGGACAAAATATCTTTTAAATGCAAAATTGTTATAAGGGATGAAGAAGTTCATTATGTATTAATTAAAGGGGCAATTCAACAAAAAGAAACAACTATACACCATATGCACCTAACCTCAGTGCTCCTAGATACATGAGGCACATGCTGGCAAACCTGAAGGGACAAATAAACATCTCCACAATAATAGTTGGAGTCTTTAGTACACCATTAACAGTATTGGATAGGAAATCTGGAGAGAGGATAAATAAAGAAATACAGAGCTTGAGTAGGATGATAAATGAACAAGACTAATAGAAATCTATAAAGCATTTAACCACAAAACAGCAGGATATACTTTCATTTCAAATGCTCATGGATCCCTCTCCAAGATAGAACGAATGTTCATCACAAGACCTGTCTCAATAAATTTAAAAAGGTTGAAATTATACAAAACATTGTTCACAATAGAATGAAGCTGGAAACAAATATGGACGGAAAAAGGGAAAATTCATAAATATATGGAGATTAAACAAACTCATAAACAACCAGTGGGAAAAGGAAGAAATTGCAAGAGAATTCAGCAAATATTCTGAGATGAATGAAATTCAGAACACAACATGTCAAAACCTATGGGGAGGGAAGCCATAATGATGGCAGAGTAAGGAGCTCCTGGAGTCAGTTCATGCTACAAGGCAGTTAATAATCAACCAGAACTATCTAAAGCACCTGTTTTGGGGCCCCAGGAGACCAGAAGTGGATCCTGCAACATCCTGGAAAGTATGGAAGGAGGAGATTGCCCACCTGCAGAGAAGATTCATGAGTAGAGCCCTCCACATTGCAGAAGTCAGTGCCCGCAATGCAAGCCACCTTGGGAGCTATTCTGTTCCTGGATTTGGAAACACCATTTTCTCCAAAATGGGGGGAGGAAGACACGGTGTCACTGACTTCAGATACTGATTAGTAAATTTGGAGGGCTAACTTACTAATTAGCCTAAGAACTAAACTTTGAACCTGTCCAAGTCAGAAAGAGGTGGGTAGCTGCCATTTTAAATCTGATCCTTCATAAGGGTAAGTGGGCTGATTGAAAATCACAGTGCTAGTAGATACTGGCTTCTTTCCACTCACACAGATTGGATTGCAGCTCTAGCCTAAACCTCAGCCCCATCTCTGGCAGGAGGAAGCTGGGGGGACATGCACCACCTCTCTGGGAAACTGCAAGCTACACCAGAGAGGCCAGTACCTATCCTACTCTAGCAGCACAAGCTGCCTCAGGAGTTATTCCGTGGCTGGAGTTTGAAGCTCCATTTCCCATAAATGATTGAGGAGGGTACAGTTGTCCACCAACTTCAGTTACTGATTAATGGACTCAGCTGGCTAAAGTATAATCCTAGAAAAAGCAAGGGTTTGAACCTGTCCAAGTTGGAAAGAGGTCAGTGGCTACCATTTTGACTCTGATCCAATATGAAGCTGGGCTGACTGAAAATCCAGTGAAATTATGGACTGGCTTCTTTCCACCAAGATCAGACTGCAGCCCTAGCCTAGGCTCCAGCCTCACCTCTACCAGGGAGGAAGCTGGCAGGACCTGCACCAGGCTCTCCAGGCAACTGCAGGTGTTTTTGGCTGGCACAGACTGAATAGTTGTACACCTGGGGCTGCATCCCCACACCACAATGGGAAAGGAGAGGAGTTGGGTGTCCTTGACCTCTTTGGGCAATTGTAGGTATTTTCAGCCCACACAAACAGTTTTGTTGAGTGCCTTTGAGCCCACCTCCACCTCTGCCCCATCATAGAATAGGAGGGGGATGGTGTTCCCTAAGCCATTCAGGGCAACTGCAGGTGCCTTTGTCCTGTAAAAATCTGATGATTGGGCACCTGTGGCTCCACGCCCATCTCCAATGGGCCAAGACATGGACTGTGTTTGCCCAGCCTCTCTGGGTAACTACAGGTGCTTTGGGCCCACACAGCCTGGACTGGTGGGTTATTGTGGATCTACCCTCACTCCCCAATAGGATAGGAAGGGACTAGTGTCTCCACAGCTTTTCTGGGCAATGGCAGGCAATTTCAGCCTGCATGGACTGGACCGTTGGATGCCTATGGATCCACCCTTACCCCTAAAAGGATAGGAGGGTATTGGTGTCTCCACAGCCTCTCTGGGCAATGGTAGGTACTTTTGGCCTACAGGGCTTGAATGGTTGGGTTCCTATGGATCCAACCCCATGCCCTAATAGGCTAAGAGGGAACTGGTATTTCCTCAGCCTCTCTGAGCAGTGACAGGTATTCTAAGCCTTAAGGGACTGAACTGTTGGGTGTTGGTGGTTCTGTTCCCATGCCCTAAGGTGAGAATGTACAGTACTCCCTCAGCTTCTCAAGGCAACTGCAGATGAATTCAGCCCACATACATTAGATTGCTGGTCACTCCAGAGGGTCCTTTCTCACCCCTGGCAAGAGGGGTCTGGTGCTACATCAGTTTACCTAAGCAATTGTTATCATTTTCGACCCACACAGCATGGATTTCTGCCCACAACGATAGTTCTATCCCCATCCATGGTAGGGGAGGAAGGGATATGAAGCTATCAGTCTCTCTGGGCAACTACAGACAGTCTTCTCCTGTGCAAATTGGATTATTACACATGGCCGCTGCTCTGTCCGTACGCCTGAGAAAGGAGAAAATTGGGAGAATCTTCATCAATTCTTGGGGCAATGTGGGCAGCTTCAACTTCAATTCAGTTTAGAAGGCCAGGATAGAGAGGGTTGATAGAGATGCATGGAAAGCAGTGTGATTAGGGCACAGGAAAAGTGCTGGGGAGCAGTGGAGGTGATGCTGAGAAGGGAAGGTGAGTCCAGACAGTGACCTTTAATATGAAGTTTAGCAATCAAGAGTTTAATGTGTTTTAGAGTTAATTGGTGTCAATTGGCCATAAAACTTGTTTGAGACTGGGAGCGGCACAGGCAGGGCTGGGCCTGGGAAAGGGACTTTAGCATTAGGCTTGGTGTTTAGGGTGGAATGAAGGCTGAGATTTGGAGTAAAGTTACCCACCTCAGGATCTAACACTTGTTCCATTCCTGTACTGGTATATAGCTCTTGAAAAACTTTTGACTATGTATTCAACTGTTGCATACCTGACAAAGCATTTAATGGGGAGCTATTAGATAAAATAAATGATACACTTCTAGTTAAGCACCTAACACTGTACCTGGCATATGAAAAAACTTCAGTAAACAAATGTAAATGTAAAAGACACAAATGTTCCTATTTCACAAGGCCATCACTACTCTTCAAACCATTCATTTTTGGGAAGCAAGAATTTTATCAAAATTATTAGCAGGAAAATTGACTAAATTAAGTGTAAGGGATGTGTGTTATTAGTGTTCCCTGACCCAGTGACCAAAAAGCATAGTGGAAACTAGTGGAAAAACATTCTAGATGTCACTGAATATATAACAAAACAAAATTAATTCTATAAAAGTATAGTTTAATATAAGAGCACAATTATAGAAATACCAGAAAATAAATTATAAATCAGAGAGTTCGAGTGCAGAATAAGATGATCCTCAAGGTCATTATTGCAAATATAGAAGGATTCACATATGTAGGAAAAGATTAGAGCACATTTTGAGAATGTAAATACATTAGTAACTTATTAAGATACTTGATAACAGAAATGTGTTTTCTAACATTTTAAGGATCATTTCTGAACTAAAATATCAGGGACAATTAGATTTAAGTAGAAGATAGGCATTGTAGTTCAGTTGCTGTTGAACTTGGCTATAAATCAGAATCAGGTGGAGAATGTGAAAAATATATAGGTGCTGGGGGACATTATTTGAAAATGTTGCCATGATAGGCAGCATTATTTTTTAATGTTAATTTTTAAAATGTTTACCCCAGATATTATGGCCTGAAGAATTGGTGAAAAAACCAGAACATTTTGAAATAAGTGTAAAGCCTATCTTTACATAAACTAAGAGAAATCTGGGGTGCTTATACATAAATTAATGGTAAAAACTGAACATACCTGAGTGTTGAATAGGATGCAGGAGGAAGCAGATTTCACAACTAACTGCAAGCTCACACTTCCAAGAAAAGGACAACATCCTGAATTGCACAGTCACAGTCACTTAAAAGAGGGGCAACAAGTTCTATAGACTGGAGGTGGAGATACTTTGGACTTTCCCCTCAAGGAAAAATTAACAAACAGAATGTTTATTAAAGCATGGAGAAAGAACAGTTATATAAACCAATATGAGAGAATCTTACAAATCTAATCTCACACAATATACATCCAGCATCTCCTACCTGCTGAGGAATGAACTCAACCCTGTCCTCCACCCCCAACCCAGGTATCCTTCCCAATAAAACCTTGGTAGCACACCAAGCTTTAGCTGCTGTAACATTAAATGCTGCCCACCCAGAGCTCATCTTGTTTTGAGAAAAGAGCACACACCCAGATGTTTTCCACAAACTTGCATGCAAGCCTCTGGCATTCAGCCACATTTCCCCTTAGCCTTATAAAATCTAAAGAGCTGTTGGCAAAGGTACAGATATACTCATATGAACTTCCAGCCATCTTGCTGTCTTTCACAAGGTAGCCTGAAGCTCTTTGTAATTTCCCCTAATAAAAGCTTAAGAACTGATCACCCTGGTGTGCAGTTTTTCTTCAGAATCTCCATTGGCCCCATTTGGGGGCAGTTTGCAGCAGCCCTGTCTGTGCCTCCACCTATTTCTTCTTTTGGGGTGAATCCTGCTACTGGTTCAGTGGGAGACAAGTAGAAGACATACAAAAAATTCAATATATTGTTTGAGGATTTTAAAATATGATGAACCTTTAGCAAAGAGCAAATGATTGATAATCACAAAAGTAAGATCATAAATTATGTCTGGATATAAGGGAAGGCGATATGAATGTGTTGCATGCAGAATATGTTAAAATTACTCATATTTTCTATACTTAGAAGTTGGTGCATAAACTGATTTTTGTTTTATACTTATTATATATATTTTATATATTCTTTTTATGTATTCATTTTATATATTCCCTTGAAATGTGGCTAGTACAACTGAGAAATGAATTCTTAAAAATTTATTTGCAATTGAAATCTTCAAAACTAATACCTAGTTGCCCATATTGCAAAAACAAGCTCTAAAGTATCTGATATTTCATTTTTTAAAATGGAAAAAAATAACTATCTTGGGCAAAGAAATTGGGCAAAAGTGTTCATCTAATACAAAGAAAAATTATTTAAAAGAAAACAGCACAAGAGCTATACAAAGAAACTGAGAGGAAAGAGGAAAAGGAAAAGGAAAAATCAACAACAGTTTCAGAAGAACATTTTTGAGAAAAACATGTAACAGGAAAAATGAGATCTATTATCAAAATTTGGCCATAATGTTAGTGAAGTCATCACCTCTAAAAACGGGAGACAAAAGTAGAGATTCCAGGGCTCAGGCAGGAGCAGGTGAGGAACAGGTGGGGCTGAAATGAAGGGACTGAGCCCAGAGAAATGAAATGTTAGACTCTGAAAATGGTGTCCTGTAGAAGGGCATAAGATGAGGGGTAGGGAGTTGCTGTTTTTTAATAAAGAATTCTAAAATTATTTAGACTTTTAAACTGGCTCTGAACTGACACTAATTCCAGAGGACCCAAATCATCACTATTGTCCACCAGTCTGGGTAGGGCTTTATCGAGGTCAGATGATCAATGGAATTTAGCTCTGATCTGTCTCACAGTGGATCCATATGTCCCTTAACCCATCCTGTGATTTTTTTCCCCTGTTGCAGAATGCATAATTGGATTAGACATACTCAGCAACAGGCAGAAACCCCACAAAGTTTCCCTGACATGTGGAGTGTGAGCTATAATATTGAAGGCCAACTGGAAGCCAACAAAAGTGGAAAAAAGTGCCTTTAAGTGGAAAGAAGAATATCAAAAGCAATACTGCATTCCTGGAGGATTACAGAGATTAGTACCACCATCAAGGACTTGAAAGTTGCAGGGGAAGTGATTCCCACCACATCTCCATTCAACTCTTCTATTTGGCCTGCACAGAAAAGAGATGGATCCTGGTGGATAAGAGGAGTTATTGTAAACTTAGCTAGATATTGACTCCAAATGCAGCTTCTATTACATATGTAGTATCATTACTTCAGTAAATTAATACCTCCTCTGGTAACTGGTATGCAGCTATTGATTGGGCAATTGCTTTTTTGCTTGATGCCTGTTGTTAAAGACCACAAGAATATTTGTTTTCAGCTGTCATGGGCAGTGATACACCTTTGCCATTCTAACTTATGGGTATAGCAACACTCCAGCCCTATGTAATAATATAGTCTTTGGGGACCTAAATTGGCATTCCCTTCCACAAGACATCACACTTGTTCATTGTATTGATTTTATGCTAATTAGACCTGGTGAGCAATTTTTATTAATATAACATTTGTTGTGTCCAAGGGTGGGAAATAAACCCAAAAAATTCAGGTGCCTTCCCCATCAGTGAAATTGTCAGTCATCAAGTGACGTTGGGCATATTGAGATATCCCTTCTAAAGTGAAGGATAAGGTTTTCCATCTCAACCCACCTACAACCAAAAAAGAGGTGCAGCATGTGTCACTAATGATCCACTAGAAAAATTTTTGCTCCCTGTCCCTATGACCATATGCTCTGCTGTGCTAGAGCTTTTGGTTACAAAGAAAGGGGAATTTCCACCATGAAACACAATAATGAGTC
>JAQZBX010087954.1:0-12806 GCA_029593785.1 Cabassous unicinctus | reverse complement strand
CAGTAAGTCCACTCTAGTCCATAGTTCTTTCCCCAATCCTGAGGATTCTGGGATGGTGATGTCCACTCCACCTCCAAGGGAGAGGGGGTTTCGATCCCATACAGTCGGTGGCTGGGACTCTTGCTTGCAGTTGTAGGCTCTCTTGGTTCCTTGCTGTGGTGGGTGTCCATCCTCACCTCCTTGTTAGCTGTCCTGGGTGAGTCCAGTGAACTGGAGAGTAAGTGTTGGAACTCCGCTGAGGCTCAGGGCCCAGCTGGCACATGGCCAGGCCAGAGACTCGAGTCTCTGGATGTACACCTAGCAACTCCAGCACCAAGTATAGGTTTAAATAGAAGGGACAGATGAGCCATGTGTAGGGAAACCATAAGTGAGTCCAACTCTGTCCCTCTCAGGAGCACAAACTCCAAAGTAGGGCCACTGGCAAGGCACCAAACTCCAGAGCTATCCGCCCTGACATAGGACCTGGGTGTCTCCAGAGCCCTCAGGAGCCCCTCTATTTGGGGTGGTATCCACTTTGGAAGCCTATGAGATCTTGCTGAGATGTGCATAAGCGGTACCTCTGGGATGACCCCCTGACTCACGTTGAAGTCTCTTAGGATATAAACTCATTTGTCTTTACCTTTTCCCCCTTTTATTTAGGTCTCTTTCCAGTTGCATTGCTAGTTGAGATTGACCTTTTTTGAGGAGCCCAAAGGACAAAGCTGAGCCGGCCATCCCAAGCCACTCAAGCACAGTGTCACGAGCACTGGGCCACGTGGCTTTGCATCTTTTCAGACGGGGCAGTTTTTTCTTTCTTGGTCTGCACCACTTCAGCCCTTTTCCTATCGTCACAGATTATTCCAGATGACGGCGATCGGCCGAGTGCGGCGGTCTTTTATGTGTTTGCCCGGCACAGAAACCCACGTGTGGTAGCAAAAGAAATAAGGGCGTTATCCCAGGGCCACAGGGCACGCTCAGAGAATCCAGGCCACCTCGTGGCCGTCTCCAGCGACCCCCGTCCACACCGTACCCCAGATTCTGCGACCGGCACCCCCACAGTTGAGGCCTGGCCTGGACTCTTCAAGAGTTCAAAGGCAGCCTGGGGAATGTTCCAGAAACAGAGTGTACATGGAGGGAGCAGGGTTGTCATGGAAACCACAGTCAGCCAGAATCAGGGCAGTTTCTTATTCCTTCCCACTCTGGGTCCACCTGGACTGTTGTCTCTTCCTCTCGTACCAGCTTCTCTTCCAGAGTCTTCCTTTCTTCTCCTGGGACAGTCAGCCCACCCCGAGCTATAGTTGACACCACGAGCTCCCATTTCGGTGCCCGGCGCCATTGCACTGATTCATTCTTTTTTTTTTTCTTTTTAAAGATTTATTTTATTTATTTATTGCCCCCCATCTCGTTTTGCACTTGCTGTCTGCTCTCTGCGCCTGCTCGTCTTTTTTCAGGAGGCACCAGGAACTGAACCTGGGGCCTCCCATGTGGGAGGGAGGCGCCCCACTGCTCGAGCCTCCTCTGCTCCCGCTTGCTGTGTCTCTCATTGTGTCTCCTTGTGGCTGCTCTTCATTGCGTCACCTCGCCACACCAGCCTGTCCCGTCAGCTTGCTGTCTTGATTGTCTTCTTTAGGAGGCACCGGGAGCCTAACCCAGGACCTCCCATGTGGTAGGTGGGAGCTCGATCGCTTGAGCCACTTCAGCTTCCCACTGGCTCGTTCTTGAATCCTGATTCCAGAATCCCAGGAGACAGACACAAGCGGGCCCACATGCCCTCACGTCCGGTCGGATCAGGAAAGCTGGGGGCTCCGGGGAGGGACGAGGCTGAGCATGAAGGGCAAAGGTAGGGAAGAGGCCCTCAGCAGCCCCAGCTCTGTGAAGCCACGGTACGTGTCCACACGGAGCCGGGGCGGCGTGGCGCTGGGAGCCCGGCTTGTGGGAGGCTCTGATGTCCCAGCAGCCCAGGGGTTCTCACCCAGCGGCTGCACTGCCCCCACCCTCCAGGGTCACCGTGGGCCCGTCTGAAGACCCCCACAGCGAGGGGGACAGGGTTCTCCTGGCATCGGGTGGCGGGAGCCCAGGGTGCAGCTCAACACCCCTCAGTGCCCAGAGAGCAGTCCAGCCCCAGCGTCAGCAGTGCCGCCGGGAGAGTAATTTCCTGCATTCATTATTTGGGAAAAAATTGAGCTCAATCCCTTGCTCACGCCATACACCGGGGTAAATTCCCGACGGGTGAGATGGTATAGACCCGGGCGCCCCCAGCTTCAGGAGTCCTCCTCCTCGTCTCCCCCACGCGGCCTGCGTCTTTAAACAAGCACGGCCTCCTCGGACGTCCAGGGATGGGGTGATCATGGGGCTCAGGGCATCTAAGGGGCTGACGGAAGCTCCTCACCCAGGGGCTCTGGCCTGGGGTGACGTTCGGCCATGTCTGGTGGCATTTTTGGTGGTTTCAGCAGGGAGGGGGCTGCACTACACTGCCCCAGTGCCCGGGACGCCCCCGCCCCGAGCGTCAGCCAGTCCGAGGCTGAGAGAGGCTGCGGTAGGTGTGAACCTCCTTGTTCCATCTGTGTCGTGGGGGGACTGCATAGGCCGCTGGGTGGATGAACAAGGTCAGGCCCCCCCGGGTAGGCGCTCAAGGAGGGGACCTAGCTCGTGGTATTCTCGGCGCTCGGAGTTTTGCCGTGGCAGATGAGGGAACCGAGGCCAAGAGAAGGTACGTGCGTCGCTTGCCGAGGTCCCTCGGCCAGGGCCAGACGTGGTTCCATGGCACCATGCCCGGCACTTCCTGCCACGCAGGCCACGTGGGTCCCGTGGGTGGCAGGCGAGGGGCCTGGCCCGGTTCTTGTGCATTGACAGGGGTCCCCCCGATGCTGTTCAAGAGCACGTCTGTGACAGCCACGAGCGCCACGTGGCGCTTGAATACGTGAAGGGCGGCCCACGCCACCCAGCCACGGAATTCTTAAATCCATTACGTTCTCACGAGTTTAGTTTCCAACCATCTCTCGTGGCTGCTGCGCCCTTTCGGACAGCACAACTCTGAACTGAAACTCAGCCTCTCTGAGGGCAGCCACGGAGCCTCATTCACCTCCCTCGGCCCAGCCAGGCACCTGGAGATGCGTGCCTCAGTTTCCCCAGCTCCCAAGTAGGGGACCTCTCCCTGTCCCGCCTCCCTCCCCAGCTGGGTTTGGAGACTTGGCCACAGACACGATCGGGAGACCCTCCCAACGCACACCGTGCCAGACCCCGTGCGGCCCTGTGTCCCATCCTCCCCCGGCAGGCACGGTCTCTCGGAGGCGGAGCTGAAGGATGTGCTGTCCCTGGACGACGAGGTCCTGCAGGAGGTGTACCGGGACTGGACCCCACCCAGCCAGGAGCTGCTGCGCTTCCCACCGCTGCTGTGGGTGCGGCTGCGGCGTGACCTGGGCTGCTGCTTGGCCCGGCGGCCCGTGGACGGCGCCACACTCCTGGCCTTGGCCCACAGGTAGGTCCAGCCCACCGCCTGCACTCGCTGACCACTTTTCCCGGTTCTAGAGCCTCCCTGGGTCCTCTTTCCTGGGGGATCAAGTCTACCGGCCTCGTTGCGGCATCCGGGGGTCCCCACGCCACCGGTTCTAACCTGGGTCGCTCTAGTGTTTTCAATTGAGGCGAAATTCACGTAATGGAAAATGTATTATCATTATTTTTAGGAGGTACCGGGATTGAACCCAGGACCTCGTACGTGGGAAGCAGGTGCTCAACCACTGAGCTACACCCGCTCCCCAAAATTGCATCATTTTAAAGTGACGACTCAGCAGCATTTAGTGCCTTCGCGACCTGGTGCAACCACCCCTCTATGTAGATCCAGAACATTCTCATCACCTCCCGAAGGAGCCCCCAGCCCCAGTAAGCAGTTATTCCCATTCCCCTGACCCTGGAAGCAGCCAGTCTCCCTTCTGTCTCTATGGGTTTGCCTCTTCCAGATGTTTCAGATAAACGGAATCAGGCAAGCTCTCTCCCCTTCTGCCTGGCTTTCACTGAGCAGAATATTTTCACGGTTCATCCATGTGGTGTGGATCAGAGCTTCATTCCTTTTCATGGCTGAGTAATATTCCACAGCATGGCTGGACCACATTTTGTTTCTCTACTCATCTGTACCCTCGGGTTGCTTCTACCTTTTGGCTCTTGCAAATGATGCAAAGATGAACCTCGGGGTACACATGTCTGAGTCCCTGCTTTCCATCTCTTTTTTTTTTTTCTCTTATGGTACCAGGGCTGAGGAATGAGCCCGGGACCTCATATGTGGGAAGCCAGTGCTCAACCACTGAGCCACAATGGCTCCCCTGAGTTGGTTTGTCCATTTGTTTCACTTGTTGTTTGTTTTTGTGTTTAGGAGGCACTGGGACTGAACCCGGGACCTCCCATGTGGGAAGCAGGCACTCAACTGCTTGATCCAGATCCGCTCCCTGCTTTCCATTCTTTAGTGGTATCCCATATGCCAGGCCATATGGGAACTCTATGTTTAACTGATTGAGGAACTCAGTTTCCTTTTTAAAAGTAAATTTATTTAAGGAAAATCAAAACTTGGCCACTTTAAAGGGAAATGCTAAGCAGCAGCTAGTACGGGTGCTTTGCCGATGTGACAAGCATCCCCAAGGTGATTTAGGATGGGCTGGCATTTGGGAGCCGCCTGCCATGACAGCTTCCAGGAAGGCCGGTGGCCGCCCCCAATCTCCCCCAGGTCCCCCCCAGGCCCCTCACCCAGGTCCCCTCTCTGCAGACATCTGGCCGAGGTGGTCCACGAGCGCTACCTGTGCGGCCCCGAGGGAGCCAGGAGGCACAGCCTGTTGGCCGACTTCTTCCTGGGGACATGGAGCCAGGGTACCAAGAAGCTTATCACCCTGCCGCTCCTGGGGAAGCCCCTGAACCTGGACCGCAAGGTGAGGTGCTGGGACAGCCCCTGGACGCCTTCCTCCACCCATTCCGTGACCCAACCTGGTTTCCAGCTGCGAGGTCCCTGCATGCATCATGCACTTTGAAAATGATGCTTATTTTATTTTCCAGTCACGATAATAGTACATGGTTAGCTCAGCATGCACAGAGAACGTCAAAGAATACAATAAAAGCACCCACCATTCCCCGACTCCGGAAAACAATTTCCCACTGCCCACCCTACTGCCATTGACCCATTTCCTTCCTGTCTTTTTCTCCTTCACCCCAAAGCTCTTGGCCTGGGGTCCCCTAGCCTAGAGGTTGCTTTATGTCTCAAACATTTCAAGACTTAGCTCAAATACCACCTCCTGCAGGAAGGCTTCCAGGATTTCCTCCCTCCTAAAGGAGACAGCTTTTTCTCTGTGCTCTCTTCACTCTGAGGCAGAACCTGCACGTTTTTTAAAAAGAAAACTTGTATTTTGAAATATCTTGAGATCTACAGAAGACTTGTAAAGAGAATTCAGAGTTCCCAGGGACCCTTTCCCCTTAGTATAATGATGACTGCTGGGAACTTGACACTTTGAAGTTTTCCTGTAGGTGGACTTTTTTTTCTTTGTCTCCCACGTTGGACCAGGGAGGTCGGAGGCAGGGGCAGACCTGGTTTCTCTCTGGGTGCTGCAATAATAACCCACAGCTCCCACAGATTTGAGGATGGAGTCTGACCCTGTCCTGGTCTCCCATCCTCAGGCCCTCCCTCTCTGTCCATCCACCTGAGGAATGCTTCTGCCATGACAACCTGCTCCTACCTCTCTCCTTCTCTAACACCTCCCATAGCTCCCCAGTGCCCTCCATATCGAACACAACCTCCCCAACCTGATATTCAGGGACCTTCATCATCTTCATTCCCCACCACAAACCCCTGCCCCGAGTTCTTGTTCAGCCCTTTGAAAATGCCCACCTGCTCTCACACCTCCCAGGCCCTGCTCTGGAATGCCATTGTTTTCTGGCACCTTCCGTCAGACAGATCTCCTACTTATCCTCTGAGGCCCAGCTCCAAAGCTCCCCATGCCCGTAAGCCTTCCCTAGGCCCCAGAAGATTCCGCCATCTCCTCAACCTCCCGGAGGCCCAAGTCCCTCCCTGTGCCCCAGCCCTGGCCACAGGGGCTGTGGGGGCGTATCTCTCTCTCTGGCCTCGCATCCCCAGCCCCTCCAGCACCACTGGGGCCTGGCCCAGCCCATGTCTGCAGAGAGACTGAGCGGCCATGTGTCGTGGCCCCGGGCTGCCTGCCCCTGGCCTCCCCCAGGTGGCCCCGCAGCCCCTCTGGTTCTCCGACTCCATCGCCAACCTGCGGAAGCTGAAGGAGATGCCTTACCACCTGCTCCACGCCGGCCGCCTCCAAGAGCTGAAGCAGGAGGTTTTGGGTGAGGGCTCGGCCCCCCTCCAGGGGTCCAGCAGGTCCCCCACTCCCATCTCCTGTAGCCCGTGGTCGGCTCTGGAACCCCTGGGCTCCGCTTTCCAGGAGACACTTAGCAACGTGGGAGGCATCTGTGGTTGTCACGCTCCTGGCAGCTGGTGGGGGGATTCCGAGGATGCTGTTTGAGGCCGGGGTGGATGGAGAGGAGACCCCCTGGCTCCCAGGCCTGCAGGAGCCCCTCGGCCCCCGGGGAGTGCCCAGCAGCCCCTCTCGTCCCTGCAGGCAGCATGAGCTGGATCTCCTGCCGGGGCATTTCCGGGGGCATCGAGAGCCTCCTGGACGACTTTGATCTCTGTGCCCCCCACGTTGACTCCCCCGAAGTCGCCCTGGTCCGCGAGGCCATCCAGCTCTGCCGCCCTGCCATGGAGCTCCGAGGCCCAGGTGAGTGCCATGGGGACGGCCCGCTGTGCGGAGCCTTCTAGAAGCCCGCTCTCCTCTCTGAGCTGCGAGCTGGGTATTCGCCGACCTACCTGTCCCCCCTTCTTGTCTAAATCTGTGGGTGTCCCCCTGGCACGTGCTTCTGGAATTTTTTTTTTAAGGAGGTACCCGGGATCGAACCCGGGACCTTGTATATGGGAAGCAGGTGCTCAACCACTGAGCTACACCTGCTCCCTAGCTTCTAAAATTTTGGACTGCACCCAAGTGAGGGTTTAGAGCAGAGATGGGTGCTCACCCTGGGCTCGGCACCTTTTCCTGCAAAGGGCTGATGGAAGAAATAACAAGAAAGAAACCAAGTAACAAGAAAGAACACCAAAGTGTTATGGACAGAATTCAAAACAGAATACTCCTCACTGCATATGGCATGTTTTGAAACTCAGATCCATTCATGAGAAGAAGGGAGTTGTTTTTCGGGGGCACAGCACGGCACGACTGGCGTTCAGAGTCGGCGTCCCTTGCCAGCCAATTGATTGCAAACACGCGTCTGCAAAAACTGCTTCTGAGCTTTTGGCTTGCGGGGAAGAGGGACTAGGGAGCTCCAGGACTCAATCCTGCCCCCAGGACAGCTAGTCAACAGGCAGGGGCTGTTAAACCAGCGATTCTGAAATTCCGGAAGCCAGAAGACCCCTGTACGGCATATCCAGGGAAGAGCGGGAGGAGGAGGCTTGCAGATGGCGCTAAATGAAAATGCAGGAAAAGTTATGATAAATCTGTTTTTGGATATACAATGTACAAGGATATAAGTGACAACCAAGAGAAGGAAGGCGGGAGGGAGGGAGGGAGGGAGGAGAGAAAGAGAGAAAGAAAGAGAAAAGAAAAAAGAAAGGAAGCGAGAAAGAAAGAAAGAAAGAAAGAAAGAAAGAAAGAAAGAAAGAAAGAAAGAAAGAAAGAAAGAAAGAAAGAAAGAGAGAGAGAAAGAAAAGAAAGAAAGAGAGAGAAAGAAGCTGGTTCTGAGCTCGCGGGCCGAGATGCTCTGGGTTTGGTCTATGGGCCGTGGTTTGCCGCCCGTAACTGGGACTTTATTTTCTGAGTCGTCAATGGATGCTCCGTCGAGGATGGTTTTTACTCTAAATGTCCCAGCTGGTTTTGATTTGAGTTGTGTTTTTTTTTTTAATGTATAGATAAAGGTATTTATGTCCCTTTACCCAGAGTTTCTCCCCCTGGGTGTGAAGTTGCACTCCCTAAAGGATGGTTCCGAAAACCGCTTCTAGTCCCGGCTCTGCAAACCCAACCTTGAACCTGCTCGCTTCCTTCCATCCCGGTGGCGCCCACCTGCCCCTGCTTTCTCTCGCCTGCACCATTGCCAAAGCCTCCTCCAGGGCACGGTGCAGCCAGCAGCTTCCAAAGGCCCAAATCTCCCCAAGAAGTGTTCAGTCAAATGTTCTAGGTGGTTCCCCATTGTTCTTGGGGTAAAGACCCACGTGGCCCCATTACTGGAGGATCCAGCGTGCCCCACCTCCCCGCTGCTCACCTCCCTCCTCGCTGCCCCAGACTTCTGGAGGCAGAAACAGCCAAGCTCGCGTGACCAGGCGCAGGCATAGCACTAGCTGTTTCCTGGGCCCTCTGGCTCTTCCTGGGATCCCTCCAGAGCTCAGCCAAATGCCCCTCCCCAGAGAAGCCTGGCACCCACCCACGTTTTCAACAATGGGCCACGTTCCCCTCCATCCTAGCTCCTTGTTATTATTTCCATTGATTTTCTTTGGCGTCGTCCTTGTCCCCAGCTAGATACTGAGCTCCATGAGGGAAGGCGTGTCGTCCGCTTACCTCCTGCCACATTTCCACCCTGCCCCAAAGAGGGTGTTGAGTTCTGGCTGGAAGCACGGATTTTGAGCTCCACCATCGCAATTCAAGCCCTGCTCTCTCACTTACCGGCAATGTGACCTTGTGAGTCCCTTAAGCCTCCTCCCCGCACCCCATCCTCAGTTTTCTCATCTGCAAAATGGACTCAGGGGCAGGCCCACCCACCGAGGGTTATGTCACTCGGCAGCACCAGTGCCGTTGACGAGAGCGACCTCAGATGATCCACTTCTGCTCCAGGCCTCAGTCTTCAGCATCTGTGAAATGGGCACTCAGACTAAAGCGTGTGTCGCTCACACCCAACCTGGAGATGCGTTACGCCCTCCACAGAACTGACCGCCTGCCGTGGGCCTAGCCACGGCATGAGCCCCATGGAGGCCCCAGCGTGGGTAGAGCCCATCTCTGCCCTCAAGAGGGAGGTGGAAACAAAGGTGGAAGCCATCAGGGAATTTAAGGCAAATGGAGCGAACTGTCAGGTGAGAAGCAGCTCGTAGGAGTCATAAAAGGTAGTGATCTCCCCAAGATCCCAAATCCCAAATCCCACAAAAGCACAATGAGATCCAGCCCTGCACCCACTTAGACGGCTGTTATTAAAATAACGGGTAATAACAAGTGCCGGCGAGGATGCGGAGAAATGGAAACCCTCGTGCGGTGCTGGTGGGAATGTAAGATGGGGCCGCTGTGGGAAACGCTGGTGGCTCCTCAGAGACTTAGACTGAATTACCCTATGACCTGGCCACCCCGAAGAATTGAAAGCAGCGGCTCGGACGGATTCTCGCACACTGATGTTCATCGCAGCGTTATTCACAAGAGCCAAAGGGTGGAAGCGTGTCTAGCCACAGATGACTGGGCCGGCAAGTGTGGTCTGGCCGTGCAGTGGAGTATTAGTCAGCCATGAAAAGGAAAGACGCCGTGACACCCGCTGCAATGTGGCTGAGCCTCGAAAACATGGTGCTGAGTGAAAGAAGACAGACGCAAAAGGACAAATAGTCTACACTTCCACTTATACAAAATGTCTAGAATAAGCAAATTCATAGAAACAAAGTAGATTCGAGGTTACCAGAAGTTGGGGAGCAAGGGGCATGGGGATTCTGTTTGGGGCGATGGAAAAGTTTTGGTAACAGATGGTGGTGATGGGAGCACAATATTGTGAATATAATTAACGCCACTGAATTTATACGTGAATGTGGTTAAAATCGGAAATTTTGTGTTGCGTATATGTGCCCACAAAAGACATTAAATTTTTTTAAAAGAAGATATTTAAAATACACACATTTCATTTACAAGGCGTAGGACTGTGTGTCGCCACCAGAGGGCGCTGCTGGCCAAGCATTTGCACTCAGGACGTTCCAGAGCTTTCCACAAGCTGGCTCCTAAAAGACAAATATTTTAAATAAAGACAAGATCAGCATTCCTGGGTTTTCCTTTTCCTCGGGTTCAGCCTGTGCTATTGCTAAACCTATGTTTATTTAAGAAGTTGATAGCTTGTTCTTGGACTTTTTTTTATTTTCATTCATTTTGATTTTTGAAAATACGGCGTTAAAATAGCATTTCTTGGGAAGCAGATGTAGCTTAAGCAATTGAGCTCCCGCCTGCCACATGGGAGGTCTCAGGTTTGGTTCCCGGTGCCTCCTAAAGAGAAGACGTGCAAGACAGAGAGCTGGCGCGGCAGGCAGGCCCGCGGCGAGCTGACACAACAAGATGGCGCAACAAGGAGATACAAAGAGGAAGGACAATAAGAGACACAGCAAAGCAGGGAGTGGAGGTGGCTCAAGCGATTGAGCACCTCTCTCCCACATGGGAGGCCCCAGGTTCAGTTCCCGGTGCCTCCTAAAGAGAAGATGTGCAGACAAAGAGAGCAGACAGCAAATGGACACAGAGAGCAGACAGCGAGCGCAAAACAACGAGGAGGGGCGATAAATAAATAAATAAAATCTTTAAAAAAATAGCATTTCTCTTGCAGGTTGAGTCTGTTGGCGCCGTCTTAAACTTCGCGTCTGTGGTAAGGGGAGCACTCATCCCAGTCCTGCCCCATTTCACCCACCAGCGAACCCAGTCAGGGGAAACTCACCCCATAATTAGAACCAGGAGGAGCGGTCGGCTCCCCTGGGCTACACCGCCAGGCTTTGGAAACAAGCTTTTTGTATCAGATGCCCGTCCCTTCCTGGTCATGGGACCCCGTGGTGCACGCTCCTTCGACTTTCTGTGCCTCAGTTTACCCCTTTCTAAACGTGGAGCTGTGATAAGGATTCCTCTATGGGCTGGGTGGAAAAATGTCCCTCCCCCCAAATGTATATTCATTTTCAAATCGCCAGAACCTGTGACTATTACCTTATATGGCCAGGACGGGATTAAGTGAAAGATCCTGCGATGGGAGATTGTTCTGGGTTATGCAGGTGACATGTGTCCTTGTAGGAGAGAGGCAGAGGGAGGTTGAGACAGACAGAAGAGGCCACGTGAAGACGAACGGAGGCAGGGATTGGGGGGGACGCGGCCACGAGCCAGAGATCACCTGGAGCCGCCAGAAGTGGGAAGAGGCAGAGAAGGAGGCTCCCCGAAAGGCTTCAGGGGGTCACGGCCCTGCCGGCACCTTGAGTTTGGACTTCTGGTCTCTGGAACTGTGAGGTGACAAATTGTCCTTGTTTTAAGCCACCAGGGTTGTTTTGTTACATCAGCCCTGGGTGCTGATACATTCTGTAACAGACGTGCTGGGAAGAAGCTGTTCAGCGTGTTACAGGCAATGGGAACTCTGCAAGGAACAAGGCAGACACCACCCTTCCTAAAGTTCTCGTGGGGTCAGGGGGTGACGGCCTCCATCCCATAAACGCACAGGGAAAGGTCTAATTACGGCTGAGCTGGGGGTTTCAGGGGCGTGGAGGGCTGGCTTGGAGAATGCTTTTTGTGGAAGTGACCTCAGAGCTGAGACGAGGAGGAGGAGATGCTAGGCGTGAGAAAGGGGTAGGAAATAGGGGGAGCAGATGTGGCTCAAGCAGTTGAGCGCCCACCTCCCACAGGGGAGGCCCCGGGTTTGATTCCTGGTGCCTCCTAGAGAACATGAGCAGATGCCACAATGAGCAGATGCCGCAACCAGCAGATGACACAATCCGCAGGGAGCAGTGGTGGCTCAAGCGGTTGGGCACCCGCCTCCCACATGGGAGATCCTGGGTTCGGTTCCTGGTGCCTCATAAAGAAGACGAGCAGACGATGAGCAGATAGACGAGGGAGCCATCTCGGGGTGGGGGAGGGGATAAAAAAATTTTTAAAAAGAATATTCTTAAAAAATAAAAAAAAGAGAAAGTACTCCCGACCGAAGGATCAGCACCAGCGAGGGTCAGGAGTTCGGCAGAAGGAAACGGGTGCCCTAGAGAAAGTGGGAGGCTGGAGAGGACGCAGGGGGTGGCCAGGACTTCCCTTCTCTCCTGCAGCCCCTCCCTGCCTTAACCCCTGTCCCCTTTGTTCCAGAGAAGAGCACGCTCTACACCGAGCTCCTGGCCAGACTCCACTTCTTCGCCACCTCGCACCCGGCGCTGGTGGGGCAGCTGTGCCAGGAGGCCCAGAGCTGGCTCCGGGTGTGTCCACACCCCGTGCTGGTGCCCCTCGCCGGCTTCCTTCCGCCCCCCGGTGGACTCCTCCGGGCGACCCTCACCGGCTGTCACAAAGGCGAGTTCCCGCCCCCCCGCCTTGCAGAATTCCCACCCACCCGGCCCCCCGCTTACCTGGGTGCAGCAGATGGCCGATGTTTGGGGCTCCTCTCGGGGCTTCCCCTCTGCGGGTTGGCAGCCCCAAAGGTGCTCTCAGGGCTGCCCGTGCTGTCTCACGCTGACTCGGCTCTCCCTGCCTCCCCACCAGGTACCGTAGGCTACCAGAGAAAATACTGCTAATGAGCCCAAGGCTGGCCGGCCCCTAGGGTGCGCATCTCAGCCGCGCCCAGTGCCCATCTCAGAGCTTCAGCAGCCTGCACAGCGTGCTAGTGAGCTCCGGGAGCTGGAGACTCATGCCTGACTGCCTGTGAGGGGCTGAGGGCACCTGGAGACCCCCTCTTTGCCCCTTCACCAAAGCACCAGAGTGTCAGGGGGAGAAGAGGGTTTGGTTGACTCCATCCATTTGTCATCCATCCATCCATCCTTCTTTCCATCCATCCATCCATCCATCTATCCATCATCAAGCCTTCCACCCATCTTTCCTTCCTCCCTCCCTCCCTGCCTCCCTCCC
>JAQZBX010087953.1:0-12660 GCA_029593785.1 Cabassous unicinctus | reverse complement strand
CCTTGTGAGGGCAGGCCAGCCCGCGCAGCCTAGTGGGCTGATGCAGCAAGCCCTCACAACAGGAAGCGGGTGTGGCTCAACCGATAGAGCCCCCGTTTACCATGTGTGAGGCCCCGGGTTCGCTTCCCAGGGCCTCCTTGTGAGGGCAGGCTGGCCCGTGCGGCGCGAGGGGCTGATGCAGCAAGACCTCACAGCAAGGGGAAGATAAGCAGACACTGAGAAGACACACAGCGAATGGACACAGCAAGCACAAGCAGCAAGGGGGGGATAAACAAATAAATGAATAAATCTTAAATAAATAAATAAATAAATAAATAAAATAAAATGGTTGCACCAGTTAAATTCCCATAAGTTATACTCCCATAAGCAGTTACTTTCTTTTTTAAGTAGGTAATACATTCAGATTTTAAATGTTTTTTTAAAAAGTTTCCCATGTTATCAAATGTTAAAAATTGGTGGATCTGGGTATCTGGGAGTGTCAGAGTTCTCTGTATGAGATTTATATTCTTTTTATAACTGTCTTGTAAGTTTGAAAGTATTTCAAAATAAAATGTAAAAAAAAAAAAGGTTGCACAGGTTAAAGGAATAAAAGGGTACTAGAATGAAAAGTCTCCTGTTCCCCCCCCACCTTATTTCCCTCCCCAAAGGCTTATCAATATGACCAGTTTCTGGTGATCACCCTTCCAGAAGCATGTCCTGCATATATTTACCCATTTTGCAACATCTAGTAGCATTCTATACATATTGTTCTGCTACTTGCTTGTTTCACTTAACAAATAGAGTCTCTGGAGTGGAGTGCCTGGATTCATCTCCCAGCTCCACTCTAAAGTGGCTGTGACCTTGAACAGGTCATTTAACTGTGTCTCATATTCCTCATCTGTAAAAAAGGGGAGAGGGAATCTATGTCATCATAGTTTTATGAGAATTAAATTAGTTAACATATGAAAAGTATTTAGAACTGTGCTCATTAGGACCAATTATCATTAGCATAATTACATAAAATTTTTTTCATTCTCTTTTACAGTTGCATGGTAGTCTTTACCATATAAAATGTATTGCAACTTATCTTAATCAAAATTGATAAGCCTTAAAGTTGTTTGCAGTATTTTGATATTACAAACGACAATGCAATAAATAACCTTGTACATAATTTCCCACACTGGTGAGTACATCTGCAGCATAAAGTTCTAGAATTGGGACTGACAGGTCAAAGGTATTAGGTGCAGTTGTAATTTTAACAGATATTGGCAAACCACTCTCCATGGATACACCACAGATTCTCATAATTATTAACTTAGAGAGAGAAACTTGAAACTAGAAGAGTCCTATTTAAGCTACAGGGTTGTACAGAGGAACCGACTGACGCCCGCAGAAGGAAAGTGACTCCCACGGGCAGTTAGTGGCAGAATCAGCACCCCAGGAGGTGTCTGAACTTTAAATCCTAAGAGTCTTTAAAGTCCATTTTAGAATTTCACTATTTTGATGCTGCAGTTTGGTAACACTGTCAGAGAAGTTTCCCCTTATTCTTTCCAATTTTTTTCCTTGGACTCTTTTCCTACCCTGAATTGATCACGTGCGGTGCCAAGTGACCTCCGGACAATTCTGACCGTCAGGAGCTTTGCCAGGTCACCAATCTTCCCAACTCTGGGAGAACGCTGAACTCGGTTAAATGACGACTCCAGGGAAGCAGAATTCCACCAGCCACTCCCAAGAGGTCGTTTAAATTACAAGGGGGCGAGACCCAAAGCCCGCGATGTGCCGCTATCTCGCCGCTACCAATCTTTCAAGCTGGTGGTTAATTTGTAATCCAGACGGAAGGAAGCCCGCCTCTCCGTGGCGAAGTTCTCATTGGGTGGTCTGGCTGTCAATCACCTCGGCTATAAATATGGAAGGCCGGCCGCTCCGCCCTCAGAGAGGCCAGGAACTCCTCGTGGGCCGCGTGGAGCTGGTGCGAGCCTGTGCGGGTAATAGCCGACTGTTACTTCATAGTGCCTTGCGTGGAAAATAAAAGGGACCTCTCTTCTCTTCCCCTCCCTGTCCGGCAGGCGTGATGGCGGAAGCCGCGGCGGCGGGCGCCGGCGGAGAGGCGATGGCGGCGGTGGCGGCGGCGGAAGGCGGCTCCTCGGGCCCGGCCGGCTTTTCTCTGGGCCGGGGCTTCTCGAGCTACCGGCCCTTCGAGCCGCAGGCGTTGGGCCTGAGCCCGAGCTGGCGGCTGACGGGCTTCTCCGGTATGAAGGGCTGAGGCTGCAAGGTCCCCCAGGAGACGCTGCTCAAACTCCTGGCGGGACTGACGCGGCCCGACGTGCGGCCCCCTCTGGGTGGGAGCCTGGTTGGAGGCCGTGAGGAGACGGCCCCGGAGGCCGGCCTGCCAGCCGGGGCGGGATCCAGCCCGACCTTTCCAGCCCTGGGCATTGGACTGGACTCCTGCGTCATCCCCCTGAGGCACGGGGGCCTGTCGCTGGTGCAGACCACAGATTTCTTTTACCCCTTGGTGGAAGATCCCTACATGATGGGGCGCATAGCTTGTGCCAACGTGCTGAGTGACCTCTATGCCATGGGCATTACTGAATGTGATAACATGTTGATGTTACTCAGTGTCAGCCAGAGTATGAGTGAGGAGGAACGGGAAAAGATAACACCACTCATGATCAAAGGCTTTCGGGATGCCGCCGAGGAAGGGGGGACTGCCGTGACCGGTGGGCAAACGGTGGTGAACCCTTGGATTATTGTCGGTGGGGTTGCCACCGTGGTCTGTCAGCCAAATGAGTTCATCATGCCCGACAGTGCGGTGGTTGGGGATGTGCTGGTGTTAACCAAACCCTTAGGGACCCAAGTTGCTGTCAATGCCCACCAATGGCTGGATAATCCTGAACGATGGAATAAGATCAAGATGGTGGTCTCCAGAGAAGAGGTGGAGCTGGCCTATCAGGAAGCCATGTTCAATATGGCTACCCTAAACAGAACCGCTGCTGGATTAATGCACACGTTTAATGCCCATGCTGCCACAGATATCACAGGCTTTGGCATTCTAGGACACTCACAGAACCTCGCAAAACAACAGAGAAATGAGGTGTCCTTTGTCATTCATAATCTGCCAATTATTGCCAAGATGGCGGCCATCAGCAAGGCCAGTGGCCGGTTTGGGCTCCTTCAAGGAACTTCAGCAGAAACCTCTGGGGGATTACTGATTTGTCTGCCAAGAGAACAGGCAGCTCGCTTTTGTTCCGAAATCAAATCATCGAAGTACGGAGAAGGTCACCAAGCGTGGATCGTCGGCATTGTGGAAAAGGGAAACCGGACGGCCCGGATCATTGACAAGCCTCGAGTTATTGAAGTCTTACCTCGTGGGGCCACTGCTGCTGCTCTTGCTCCAGACAATTCCAATGCCTCATCTGAGCCTAGTTCATGAGATAGAATGCCAGAAATTGTTTGGACTTCAGAGCTTTCTTATGCAATCATGGACGATTCACAAGAGTTGATTTTAAGAAGAAATTTCCAAAGAAGGCCGCCTGCATAGTGGTTCCAGCTGCACCTTCTAGGTGATTTGAACCAGCCTATAGAAAGCTGCCTTGGCGCACATTCCAAGACCAGAAGTGACATTTTTCTTTGGGGGAGGTTTGTTTATCTCTTGGGTAGAAGGGGAGCAGAATGACCTCTGTCTCCTCCTTTCCAAAAGCAAGATGAAGCTATTCCAGTTTGAGGGGGGTTTCTTTGCACTGGGTTAATTAATTTCTGCACAGGGAATGAGGTTATTAAAAGTAAATAACACATGTAAAAAAGTAAATTGCAAAGTGAAAAGCATTTAGATCAGAAGCAAATAAGTTTGAACGAATACTTTTGATAAACAGATTGTTAAGAGAGATCTTGTTACACTATGTCAAATTCTTTATTAGATTTTCCCAAAGTATTGGCTCTTTCCTGCTTTGGACAAGAATTGAGCAGCTTGTCCAATGACTGGGAAAGAAGGACCTGTAACCACCTGGCCTGGTCTCTGTTAATGATGTTTCTCCCTCTAAACCCCATTAAGGACTGGGAGAGGCGGAGTGAGCCCCAGAGCCCAGGCCTTGGTGGTCATTAAGATGTTTGTGCTGAAAATTCCTGGTGATTTGATCAATAGAGAGTAATTTCTAGCAAGAAGAAAATAAAGAGGACTTTATTGGAAAAATCTTCTGGGTCATGTTTGGTTTCTTGGAGTTTTGAATCTTATCTGAGTCTTATAAGAAACAATACACTTAAAGTCTGGAGTTTGAGATTTTTACTTGATCCTAGGCCAGTGCATTTAACACAGATTTAGGCTTGCACCTTCCTCCAGAGGTGACAGCAAAGGGATTCAAAATGGATATAAACCCCAGGACTAGAGGGTAGGAGAGGAAACAGCAAAAGGAAGCTGTCAGTTGACATCTTGGAAGATGGAAAGTAATTGGAAGTGAGGACTTAGCAAAGTAGAGGAAACCAAAATGTAATACCTTCAGAGTGGGAATACCAACAAAAAGTAAGGAGATATGATCTGGAGGACTAAGGTAGTTGGGGGTGAGGGGTGGTTATAAAACCAGATACTGGTTGAAAGTTTATACACAGGTAATGTCAAAGCCCTCATGCCCGCATTTCACACAGCCAAATGACTACCTCTGCAGGTAAAGGGGGTTTATTTTGTGGAAAATGTGGACCAAAAATACTTCAAACTCGGGGACTCCAGGTACAGCAGAGAACAGGAAGCCTAACTGAAAACAGGAATAAAAACTGAAGAGTAAGACTACCCCAGGCCCCTAGCTCCACTTAGCTATTTAAAAAATTGGCCAAGAGGTTTATACCCTTTCCTCCTTCATGTAGGCAAAGGATTGGAGGATGCTCCTCTGGAGAAACAATGTGTTCAGAAAAAAGGCATATATATACATACAAGGGGGCTCCCAGTGAAAAAGCCTGCTCACTATCTGATCCCTTTACTGTGCAGTCTCCCAGTTAGAAAGTCTTAAATACATTAGACTTTGTAATGCCTCATTCTTAAGCCTGAGCAGTCAAGGATTGCCCAATCATTTGAGGCAAGCCTTTGAAAGAAGCCACAGGAAGCAAACTCAGGAAAGAGACAATACAGGAAGAAAACTTAAAAAGCTATCAAGGTGCTCATAGATAAAGTATCCATAAAAATAGGATTCATAAAAGAACAAAAAGCACTTCGAACACACAAATATAGCTAAATAAAACATTCAGTAGAAGACAAAGATGAGGAAATGTATCAAAGAAAAAAGCACAATAGAAGAAAACTATGAAAATCAGGAGGTTCAACATCTTAAGAGTAGTATCAGAAATAGGGAATAAAGCAGATGGAAGGAAATTATCAATAATACAAGAAAGTTTTCTAAAACTTACCTCTTGAATTGCCAGTGTAATGCTTTTATTATAAAATTTCAAAACAGGGATTAAGAGATGTAAATAATAGCAAATGTTTATATAGTACTTATTATTTTCCAGGCACTACTCTGGAAAATTGCTTTACATATATTAACTCATTTAATCTTTTGACAACCGTATTTTGCACATGAGGAGGTTAAGGTGTGGGAATTAAACAATTTGTGCAAGTCAGTGTTCTAGGCAGTGTGGCTCTGGAATCCCCGCTGCTTACCACTGTGTTATCCTAAATCTTCCGGGGCGGGGGTGGGGGTGAGATTACATACAATGGTTTGGGGACAAAAACAGTATCAGACTCATCAACAGCAACACTGGAAGCTAAAAGACAATGGAACAATACCTTCAATATTCTGAGGGTAAATCATGGTCTAACATAGAATTCTGTCCCCAGTCACAGTTTTCAAACAAAACATTTTTAGACATGCAAGTTATCAAAACTTTCATTCCATGCAGTCAAGAAACTTCTGGGACATGTGCTCCAGCAAAACAAAGGCACAAACCAAGAAAGAGAGAAAACATGAGATCCAGCAAACAGGCAGCCCTGAGCAGGAGAGAGGTGAACAGATGTCTAAAGATAACAGCTGTACTACAGGTTCTGAGAGCAACCTTGGCAGGGGTGGGGGATGGGGATGTGGGTATCCTGGTAGAGTACTGATCCAATTAACTGTGGAAAATTGTATTGAAAGGTTAATGAAAAGTGTAAGAAGAATTAGTGATAGGGGAGCAGGTGTGGCTCAGTGGTTTGAGTGCCTGCTTCCCATGTATGAGGTCCCAGGTTCAATCCCCAATATCTCCTAATATATATTAGTGATAAATATATAGAAAACTAGCAAATGAAAACAACAAAAATGAGGCAGTTATCAAATCCAGGCAGAAATGGAACCTTGTATAAGAAATGACATGTACTCACACTATAGTATTTGGCAATGAATATTTACCAAGTCAATAATGTAAATACTATTTTAACAAGTTTTTCTCTTGTTCAAAACTCTTAAATAGCTTCCCTTCTAGATTCTCTAAATCCCACCTCCTTTTATGGCCTCTAAGACCCTGCATCTTCCCACCCCTGCTACATATCTCCCATTTCATCTCTGGGCATGTTCCCTACTTCTCCCACTAAATTCCAAGCCCATCAGCCTTTCCATGGGGCTTCAAACAAATCAAGACACTTTGAGCTTGTGGTTCCCTCTGCTGGAACCTCTCCTCACACTCCTCCCCTAGCTGGCTCTTGCTCAATGAAACCTCCTCATAAAGATCCTTTCTGATCTCCCAGCCAACACCCAGCTAGTCTGACTCATCCCCCTATTTATTTGCTTCATAGCTCTTATTCTAATCTGTAATTATCTTGAGAATGTATTAGTTTACTTTATAGTCATCCCTTTCTGCTGGTAGGTAAGCTCCAACACCTAGAACAGCACCAGGTTCATAGTGCTCAGTATATTGAATGAATGAATGAATAAGTGAGTGAATGAATGAATAAGGTACACATTTTGGGGAGCCTGGAACCCTCTCTTTCCACATTTCCTTACTCTTGGTGTCTCCTAGCAGCAGCAACTAGTCCACCACCAATCTCTTAAGACTAGGCCCTGAAGAAATTTGGGCCTTGGTCCAGGTTACCCCCTTACACAGCTCCCTAGCTGATCCATTTTCTAGCTTGGGGTGGGCAGTAGAAAAGGGCAGGAGAGTGACTGACTGCTTCCCTGGCCTGGGTCCTCTCAGCCGACCTAGAAAGGGTGAAGGTCAAGGGCTAGACTCTGACACTACTGAAAGGTTGAGGGGCAGGTAGGCTCCAAACCTTTCCCTGGGGAGGGGCTGGGCAGCAAAATGGAGGTAGCAGGTAGTGGAGGGCAACTGGGCCTTGGGTGGGAATCAGAACACAACCACCGTTCCAGACTAGGGAAAGTGATGGTTGAGGAAGAACAGAGGCCAAAAGGAAAGGGAATGGCAAAGTGATTCAGCACATCCCCAAGCACATGTGAGCTACTTCCTTTTCTCCTACATGGTAGGGAAGACTTCTTTCACTTGCTGAGGAGCACTGGGGAGTACTTGTGAGCCCTAGCCTCTGCCTTGTTGGGTGATCTTGTACAAGTCTGACCACCTTGGGCCTCGGTTTCCCCATCTGTAAAATGAACGCAGCCATACCCACTGTGTCAGGGAAATTATGGGGGCCTCCCAGGAGATGTGCTCCTATAAATAAATATTTATTAGATCTACTCAAGTACCAGGCCCTGAACCTGAGGAACAAGCCTGACACTGCTTCTGTTCTCCAAAAGATCCCAGTCTAGGGGCAGAGATAAGACAAGGGTACCGATTGCCCCAATAAGGTGAAAAGTGGTAAGTGCCCTGATAGTTAGGGTGGATGAAGTGCTATGGAAGGCCAGATTATTTACTTTTTGGAGGAAGTTTAGGAAAGCTTCCCAGAGGAGGTGGCCTTGAAGTTGGGCTCTGTAGGATGGGTAGAATTTGGAATTGGATGTGCAGAGAAGGGGAATAGGCAGTCCAGATGGAGGGAACCGTGTGAGCAAAGGCAGGGAGGGGAAAGTGGGACATTTGGCTGGATGTAAGCATGAGTAGGGAAATAAATCTAGAAAAGTAAGTTGAGGAAAGACTTCTAAAGGTGTTGGGGACTCCCTTGGCCTGAATGGGCAGGGCTAGAGACCCCAAAAGGCCTCAGTGGTGATGATACCCAAAAAATTTAATGAGAGCAAATATTACTATGAGTCAGGCTCTGTCGTAGGTGCTGAGGATACAACCATGGACACAATATGCATTGTCTCTTGTGTTAACTGAGTAACATGTAACATTGATATAAAAAATAAATTAAAAAAAAAAAATATATATATATATGCATTGTCCCAGCACTCACATGAAGGGTCCTTGGAGGTCACCTAGGCCAGGCCCCCATTCTATAGATAGAGAAATTGAGGCTCAGGGAAAAGAAACGACTCTCCCAATGGCACATTGGTGGGCAGTTTCCCATCACACCCTCATGTGTCTGGGACCTCTGATTAGTCCAGATTTGCCCATCCCCCTGACCTATTGACCCTGGAGCTTCTGGCCTCTGTTACTTTGTTTCCCCTGGCACCATCACTACCTTCACTCTTAAGTTTCCCAAAGAGTCACTCTGGAACCAGTGGCACCACCCTGGCTCTGGAAAATGGCCAGATTCTTTTGAGTGGAGGTGTGTGCGCAGACACATGTTTACCTCGCCCATGTGTCCTGTCGTTAAACATTTATTAGCCTGCACTGGGGAAACATTTGGATCTGAAAAGACTAGGGCACTCAGACTCTTGGCTGGGGTGGGCTTGTAAAGGGCTAATCACAAACCTGGATCAGAAGACAAGATTAGGTGTCTTTTGACTGGGTTTGGGGGGTGAGGGAAAGGGAAGAGTCTGTAATGAAGAGTCCAGATGATGGAGAAAATCACACATTCAGATCTGATCGTTCTCCCCACTCCCATGGCAGCCTCCCCTACCTCCCCAACTCTGTGCTGTGCTGGAGCTGGGCTTGGCTGGTCTTCAGAGGATGATGTGGTCAAGCAGAAGGAACTTGGCTTCCCTGAGGATGATTTAAAAGAGCCTCAGGGCTCAGCCAGGGGTCTCCTGGGAAGAGAGCAGAGGCAACCCCAGAAGGAGGTCCTTCTCCTTCCTGCCAGTCTCCAAGCACCATCTGATCTATGGGCTCTAGAAGTCCTGATCTTCCCAAATATGAGACACAAAGGACTCTGGAGAAAGCTCTTCTCCAAGCAGTGTTTTATATTCCAGTAAAAGAGTTTTGGTCCCTGTCTGGAGCAGCTCTGGCAAACGCCAGGGAAAGGGCTAGGGGAGGTACTTGGCTCCTTAAACTTCCAGTTTCCAGATCCATAAGGCAGTCCAATGCTCAGAACTCAGACCTGTATGTCCATCTGCCTGCTGGGCATCACCACCTGGATGTCCTAGAGCCATCCTGGACTCAGAGTGTCTGTGGTTGGTTGAATTATGTACCCCCAATGAACACATGCTCTTAATCTTTTATTTTTAATTTTTATTTTAGTAACATATACAACCTAAAATACCGACCCCGCCACCACATTCAGTTATATAATTCAGTGGTGTTAACTACATTCACAGTATTGTACTACCATCACCATCCTCCATTACCAAAACTTTTCCATCACCCCAAACAGAAATCTGTATCAATTAAGCTTTAACTCCCCATTCCCTACCTGCAACGTCTCTCTAGGACAGATCTGGGCTGAAGAATTGCTGGATCACAGGAATGAGATTGTGAATTTTATGGGATGCCAGATGGATTCCTCTTCAAAGTGGCCATGCCAGCTTGTACTCCCCGTAGCAGTGAATGCCGGCACACATTCTCCCACTCTCTCGCCACCTCCTTGGCCAAGAAGAAGCTCTGAGGTTGACACCGGGGTCTGGGGTAGGGGTGGGGGTGGGGTACTAAAGGAGACTCAGGCCTTAACTGCAAAGTGTTCCCATTTGCCAAGAAGACAGTATTAATGCATTCCTTGTGTAGTTGATTGTTTGCAAAAATGGCTGGATTTCTCATCCCTGAATCCCCACCACTTGCAAGGTGACTTTGTAGCTCCTCTCATCAAGTGCTAGGGTCTATTTTCCCACCTTCTGATTCTAGGCCGGTCATTTGTCTCACTTTGGGTTAACAGAATGTTAACCAGGCCTCAAGAGGTCTTCCACTTCCCTGCCGAGATGCCACATGAACAAGCCTGGGTTAGCCTTGGGGGCCTTCCTGAAACCTGAACGAGTTCTAGATGATGCGCAGCATGTGCTGGTAGGAGTTGAGGTGTTGTAGGTGACCAGAAGGACATGCTGGCCAGGTAGCAGCTTGATGAGAGCAGAGCAGGAGCCTGAGCCAAGGGTGCACTTGGTCTCAGTCTTATTCAGGGCTGGCTCCAAGTCTTCCAGGTCCCTGGAGATCTGCAGCAGGAGGAACCCCAAGGGTTTGATGGTGAACTTCTCAGTTGGATAGGTCACACGGGGCCTTTGCAGCTGTCCTCCAGGCCTTTGAGCTGCAGGAGGGTCAGCCTCACCTCTCCAACTCCCATGTCTTCTGTGTCCTTATTTCAGCAAATGGCCCAATTACCCAGTTCTGGTTTAAGCAAGAAAGTTTCTCAAGCCAGAAAGCCAAGAGTTACCCAGGAGTCCCTCTTATCTCCCATCCCACATATCCAAACTCCATGGTGCCTAATCCTGTGGCTAATTCGGTGCCCTCATCTGACCCAGAAGTTTAGCAGTGTCCAAATCAGATGTCCACTCATTCTGGAAAACTTTCCTTTCGTAGCCTTCATCACACCACACTCTGCCAATTTCCCTCCCATCTCACTCACTGCTTCTCCTCTGCTCAATTTTGCTAAATTCTGGTGTTTCCCAAATCTTGTGGTTAATAACACAAACTCTGAAGCAAAAATACCTGGATTTGAAACCTGGTTCTTCTAGCATACTGTTAGCTTTGAATAAGTTATCTAACCTTTCAGTTTCCTCATCTGTAAAATAGGGATGATGACAATATTACCCACTTCATGTGGTTGCTGTGAGGATTAAATGAGTTCATATATGTACAATGTTTCAAACAGCTACCCTAGTTTCAGTTCATGCCTCAGGCCCAGCCATATCCTAGAGAACTCCTGTATCTTTAAAATAAATTCCCCTTTTCTTGCTTAAACTGGTTCGAACTTGTTTTTGTTGCTCACCCTCAATTTTAACAGTTGAATAGTGTCTATTGCATATGCTTCAATGTACTCATTCTGCTGTTGATTGCCATTTCCTTTATTTTCAATTTTTCACTATAACAACCATAACTGCAACAAATTTCTTGCATATGTCTCCTTGTTTACACCCATTCGTTTCTCTAGGGTATTTCCACCTAGAAGTGGAATTGCTACATCTTTGGGATCTTAATTTCTGAAATCGGACTCTTACCCTCTTTCCTCCACTTTCTTATTCTTTTACTTCCACCAAACTCCAGGCCTCTTTAGACTTCCTGGCAGCAAAGGCAGTGGCCCTTGATAGGCTTACAATAAATATTTCTTTACATGACTGACTCTCTCCTTGAGTTTCATAAACATCTCTGCTTTTCCCATTGCCCCAGGAACTCAGTGGCTTTCAGATTTGAAAGGAAGAGTTCCATGATGCGCCATCTCATAAATCCTCTTGGCGTTTTCAGAGAACCTTAAGGCGCTTGCGTGTGTGGTTATGTGGGGTGACCTGTGAGGCTGGAGAGGTGGGTAGAGGCCAGACCACAACGACTAATGCCCTCTTTTTAGGACAGTGATGAGGGTCAACTCCTTCCAAATACAGGAATCAGGTGGGGTAGGGAGCTGAGGTGGAACACAAGACGTGGTCCTGGTCCTGTCTGACTTTGAGTCGCTCTTTCCCCTCAATCTCATCCAAATAGTGTGGGAACTGGTCTTGAAGGTCCCCAGCGTCCCTAAATCCAGAGAGACTTAATATCCATGCCTAGGGCCCTTCGTTTCTGGGGTCTCCACGGCGGGACCCCTCGCACCCATTTCGTTTTGGCGCCCTCTGGCGCCCACAAGGGAAATGAAGCGCTTGGCTCTCCCCGCCCTGTGCCCTTCCTCTTTGTCTCTTCCTCTGGTCAAATCTGGTACCTAGATCTTTAAGACACTTGGCCAGGCCGGAAGAATTCGCGGGCCGGAGTCCAAGGCGCCCGCTGGAAGGCTTCCTCGGATTGGTCCAGTTCGGTGAGGGGCGGGCTATAGCAAACACCACATAACTAATTGGTCTTTCCTCCGGCTCCGCCCCGTCAAGCAACCAAGGCCGCCCGTGATTGGTCAGAACCTCTGAAGGCGGGCTCCGAGGCGGCGCTGGACTCTCCTGTACAGTGAGGGCTGCAGCCGGGTGGGCGATATGTCCAGGGCCGGTGGTGGAGAGCGTGGGGACGTGGGGGGCGAGCGCACGGCCGCGGCCGGCCCGTTCACCTTCAGCTCGGAGCCTACGCTCGAGGACATGTAAGCCGTCCTTGCCCGGCCTGGGCTGGGGGCCACGCGCACTTTCTCCCTTCTTTTGGGGAGGGTCCCGCCACGTGGTCGGGAAGAAGGCTGGCGGCGGCGCTCGGGTCACCCCCGGCTCTGCTGGCTGACCTCGGGCGAGCCTGCTGACCTCATCTGCAAAATGGGCGCAGCAATGCACATCTGAGGCAGTGGAAAGTGGGTGACGCCCCGTGAGTAAAGTTAGGACCACCCTTTTGCCCAGCCCTGGGGAGAAACCGGAATCCGATACA
>JAQZBX010087951.1:0-12803 GCA_029593785.1 Cabassous unicinctus | reverse complement strand
GAGAAGTCGCGCCTTCTGAGCCAGGCCTCACTGGTGTCCGCCCCTATCCCCGCCCCACTCCGGCGTGGGCGATCAACTCAGCAGCCTCCTGCTCCGCGGCTGCAGACGAAGCCGCCAGCCGCCCAGCTCCGGGCCAAGGAGAGCCGCTCGCCGGCCAAGTAGCCCGGCGGGGACTGGCGGCCACAGCAGGAAGGTGCCAGGGCGCTCAAGGGCTACTGGAAGGTCAAGGGAGGAGCGCGGGGAGCAGACCTCCCCCTGCTGGCGGGCAGCGAGCCCGGGGTGAAGGGAAGAGGGCGAGGGTCCAGGAGCAGTCCCGGGCGTTGACTGTCGGCCTCGCCCACAGGCCGCCAGCGCCAGAGCGCACCTTGAGCTTCCCGTGGGAACCTCTGAGCGTCGCCAACGCGGACTGGAGCTGCGCTGGCGAGCCGACCCCGCCTCCCCGCTCCAGCCTGGCGCGCCCTGCCGCCGCTTTCTAGGAAACACCAAAAGCACCTACCAAGACCACCAGCCGGGTGATTACCTCCGCGAAAACCTGCGGGAAGCGCCTGGGAACCAGCTGGACCGAGCCCGCGCCCAGCACCTGGGCCAGGAACACGTGGGGACGCCGGCACACTGGGAACCCCGCCGGATGACCCCGCGCGGGACTAGAACCCCCCGCCTGGCAAGGCTACTGCCTTTGCTCACGCGCCCAGATGTGGAGGTGCGGTAGTCCTGGGACCCTTGCCCCTCACCCCCACCGGGCTCTGAAACCTGTACAAACCCCCTTTGACAAATGCACTGCTGTAAACTTTTTTCAAATGTAGAAGCACAATTCCATTAAGTTTTGGGGTGAGATTTTTCCACACGCGCAGCTTGTGGCGTGGGGGGGATTTAATATACAGCTTTTCTGGAGGCAATCTCTTGTTTTCTGAGCCTGAGAATAGTTAATTGGGGGCGGGGGGCAAGTTTTCTTATTGTTTTCTCAAAGGTGATATGCATTTTAATAGACTTGTATTTTTTAAAAATCTCTACTCTTCAGATATTTCAAAGAAAACTTAACAAAGAAGAATGAAGAAAGAAAAATGAATAACATGTATTATAAATAATGGAATATTTTCAGATGTAAAAAGAAGTGAAATTCTGATACAGGCAATAACTGGATGAACTTTAAAGACATCATGTTGAGTGAAATAAACCAGCTGCAGAAGGACATGTATTGTATCATCTCACTTTTACTAAATAATTAGAGTAAGTAAACTCAGAGTCAGAAGGTAGAATATTGGTCACAAGGGGATGGGATGAGCTAGGGAATGAGGGGTTAATGCTTAAATTGTACAGAATTACTAATTGGTTTGATCATAAATTTTGATAATGGATGGTGATGATGGTAGTACAACATGAACATCATTAACACTTAATTGTATATGTCAGTATTGTTAAAAAGGGGAAAGTTTATTCTACATTAGTAGAATAAAAATAAAATAAAAAGCAAGCATGCATAGGACTGTACCATGCAAATGGTGAATGCTTCTGTAGTTGATGACCTTCCATGAAGTGTAAAAACTGTACCAAACTAATACAAGGTGTTAATAATAGGGTGGTATATGGTAACTCTGTATTTTATTCATGACTTCTCTGTAAACCTAAAATTTCTCTAATTAAAAAGCAGTATAAAGGCAGGATAAACAAACTACAAAAAATAATGAATATTTAGGTTACCCCATGACAGAAAGAACCATATCCAACTGAGGTGTATTTTGAGGGCAAAAGGAATATGGAATGAACACTGAAAAAATGTATTTATAGATACCAATATGACCATGTTATGAGTATGTCTTATTCTGTCATAAATATGTTTGCATGTATATACATTTGGTTGCAGTTGTTTGTTTTGTGCCATTTCCAATTATTTTTGAAAAACTGTATTGATTGTCATGTGCTATCTTTGAGGTTTCTGTTTCCTTATCTCAGAAGTCAGCCGATGACCTGACAGATACTTCCTTCAATGCCAGGAGCTGAAAAAAAATACTAAAAAAATCTCTTCCATTCTTTGCAGATTGGCTCTGAGCTGCAGCACTCCATATAAAGCCTGGCTGCCCCCTACTCTGGCTTGTGTGGATCCTAAAGATCAGCCAGAAGTGCACTCTTACGGCCATGTTTCCAACACTGTGCATGCACAAGAACCCTGGATGCCCCAGGCTTCGTGTTAGCTCTACAAGGCCCTTACTCCAATAAGAATCTTACTCCTCAGCCTTGTCCTGTCCAGGCTTTTACATCTCCCTGCTGCTTGACCCATTATGTGTTGCTTACTTCAGGTAGAGTGTCTTCAAATGCTTTTATCAAATGCCACCTGTAAAGCTGCTCTATCTTGAGATGGGTTAAATGAATGCCAATCTTTATCTCAGTCCTGCAAGGAACCTCCAGAATGGACAAAATTTACAATCACTTTTATTTTTTGTTTTAGTAAAGGTCCATATTTCTTCCAGTGTACACTATGTGTACAATATGTTACATTAAATGGATTTGCAAGAGTGTGGCAGGAGAAAGCACTGTTTCCTAAGAATAGACAATCCATTTGAGAAGTTTTCTACAAATTAGTAAAGATTAATATAGAAGTATTTGCAGAAATATAGTGCTTTATTTTTAAGATATGTATAGATTAGTGAGAATTATGAAGTAATATGGGCCATAGAAGAGTTAGAATAATTGAAGGAGCAAAGTCTTTTGAGTTCATGATCTTGGGAATAGATTGGTTTTATGTAGAAACAAGGGAATTTCATGTATTTTAACAAGATATTAGGAGGGAAGACAGAATCTGTGGGTACAAATATATTTGTTTTTTATATTTGACAGTATGAAATTGTTAACCTTGTCTTATGTATGCTCTTACTTTGAAATTAAAATAATATTAATATTTATAAACCAAGAATGCAATGGAAGGGCTGTTGGAATTTGAGGGGGAAAGGGAACAAGTTTAATAGATCAAGGGAAATTATTGATGACTCACCTGCATCGTAGATAATAAATTTAAATTAAACCAGTCAGCAAGATCATGCCTTATTCTGAAACCATGTTCAGCAGGGAGGAAGGGGCCAGAATAGGCAGAGTTTGGATTTTGCCTTGTGAATAAAGCAGACAGAAAGAGCAAGTGTAGTTAATGCAGTGTGAAATAGATTGTTTATACTGAACAATGACGAATATATAAGAGAAATACTGTCAATGATCATGATATAATAGTAAGATAAAACCATGGACAATGTGAATATTGTCATTGTCCTGATTTTGTGATAATCAGGATAGGCTAAACATTTGCTATATTGGAAACCATGCATGTGTCCCCAGACCTAGTTTTTCTCCCTAGGTCTGGTTTTTAGAATGCTGGTGATAAACTAAGACTGATTTATTATATGACTGTCCTGTATGAGAAAAGACTGTAACTCTGGGTATCTTTGGTCAATCTTAAGAGATATAGCAGGGGGACGGATGTAGCTCAAATGGTTGGGCATTCATCTCCCATATGGAGGGACCTGGGTTTGATCCCAGGACCTCCCGGTAAAAATAAAAAAAAGAAAAATATACAAGGCGCGCGGGCCACCAGACTCCATGTTCAGGTGTGCTGTCAGGCCCTACAAGCAGGTGAGACCCCAGACACCACGCATGGGTGCACCACCAGGCCCTTTGAGCAGGTTCACCATCCGGCCCCCAAAGCTGGTGCGCTGCTAAGCCCCGTATGTGGGTAAGCCCCCCAGGCCCCATGCATGAGTGTGCCACCAGGTTTCACGAGTTGGTGCTCCATCAGGCCCCATACATGGGTGTGCCACCAGGCCCCATGAGTGGGTGCACCATCGGTTCTCATGAATGCATGTGCCACCAGGCCCTGCAAGCAGGTGAGTCCCCCAGGCCCCATGAGTGGGTGTGATGCCAGGTCCCGCGAGTGGGTGCACTGTCAGGCCCCGTGCGTGGGTGTGCCTCTGGGCCCCATGAGCCACGTATCAAGATGATGACATAACAGAAGAGTGACACAAGGGAGAACCAAGATGAGATGCACTGAAAAACCAGGAACTAAGATGGCGCAGTTGATAGGATGCCTTTCTACCACATCGGAGGTACTGGGGATTGAATCCCAGTAAGACAGGAAGAGAAGGATAAGAGAGAGCAGGAAATGGACACAGAGAGTTGCCCAGTGAATGGACACAAAAACAGCAAAAAATGGGTTGTGGGTAAAAATGGATAAAGGTAAATAAATAAATAAATCCTTAAAAAATAGTATAGGAGAATAAGATATTGACTATAGTTAGCAGTAATACTTTGATGATGCTCTTTCATATTTTGTTAACAAATGTTTCACAACAAAAAGTATTTGTGGTGGGGTGATGTGTGGGAGCCCTGTATGATGTTATGCATATTTGTTTTGTAAGTTCACAATGTTTACTGAACACTTGTTGTTTATGTATGCTCATGTATGAATGGTATACTTCAATAAAATGTTTTAAAAAATGAAATAAAATTTGAAAAAAAAAATAAACACCTTAAAGGCATATAAAATATTTGAATTTGAAAATTGATGATGAAGGAAAAAATGGCTTGGATATTGAAGTTAGATTTGAGAAGAAATAAGGATTATTAAAATCACGTGTTTATACACACTATTCACCTAAAGAGTTTGATTGCTGAGAGGACTCACAGGACTCAAGCAGTTTAAACTTAGGGAAGAGATTTACAACAGGCAAAGGAGACAACAAAGCAATAGTGGGAGAACAATATGCATTTCAAGGGGCCAAGAATATCAGGCATGGACATTTTTGTCCTTCCACCCTATGTAACAAAGAACACACATTCAGTCCAGGTCTCACGCTACCAACAACATGTGCAAATTAGAAGGTACTATTAAGCCCAAAAATTGGCCGGGGTGTTGGCAACTCTTAGAGTGAGCTGGTCATGTAGACACATTCAATCTCTGTGGCCAGGCTGCACCATCAAATCCCTCTCTCCAATCCAGGCTCTACCAAATCAGGTGCAAATCAAAAGTCCTATTGTAACTACAAAACTAAGCAGATACACTTAAACATCTGAAATAACTCTGGGCCTGTGGGGACTGACAACTATTTAGGTTTAGTTAACGGATTCCACAGCTTTGGCCAAAGGTCAGTAGATCCACAGAAAAGCTGAAAGTCAAAGCAGATCTGCTATGCAGGTAATAAGAGAGAAATAATTAGGACTGGAAGACAGACAATGGTATCCATTGTAAAAAAAAAAATTTTTTTGAGAAGATAGCAGAACTAATAGATAAAATAAAACAAGTCATAGGAAAAATGGAAAAACACTTAATATCAAAACCCAAATCCGCAGGTATAAAATGAACGCCATGTTCTGGTAAACATGTGAAAAAGATGATTGAAACAAGAGAAAGATTTTGGTGAACAAATCTATATTTATAAAATGAGGTAATAATTCTAAGGACACAAAAGCAGAAAAAAAGTCCTGGAAAGTTGGTAAGCTACCTACAGAAGCACTCAATTGTAAAAACGCCTGAGATAAATAAGAATTGTGAGTTATTTTTCAATCAAATACCTCCAATATTTAAGAAACTGTATTAAATATTGTAACCACTACTAGAATAATTAGAGGGAAAGTAATATGGATTTAGAAATAACTAACTCAGGAACACTGATGATAAAGAGATGAGATGAATGGAGGTTTCGATGTACTAGTATTTTCTATTTTTATAATGACTGTTTGGTATTCATTAGCAGTTATTAATCAAGAACAAAAGGTTTATATAAACAAAGTTAAATTTTACCTAACAAGTAAATTAAAATCTGAGAAAAATTATTCCAAACTATCAAATTGGAAACACACAAAATAAAAAATTATGGCATATATCAGAAAATTAATATAGAATAAGACAATGAAGTTTATTACATACTTTCTGTCATATTGATAAATGTAAATGGAAAGCATATTTAGATGAGGCAATATTTCAATATACATCAAATTGTTCATGTTTTTTAACCCATCCACTGATGTATCATAATTAAACTCAGATTGTGTACCACATATGTATATGCATATCCTTACAGTAATGTTTATAATAAATATAGTGATAACAATAGAAATAAGCCCAAGTGTTCATTAGTAGGAGACTGGATAAATAAACACTTAGAGTAAGTTTTACTATTGAAAACAACAGAAACTGACTTCGTATAGTTTCTGGGCATGAAAAGAGTCTGGAATTATGTGCAAGACCTGGTAGATGGTGGTAACTGTTTTTGTTTTAATATAACACATTTATTGAGATAAAAGCTTATATACCATACAATTAAGCCTTTGAAAGTTTGCAATTCATTGGGTTTTAGTACATTTAGAGATTTGTGCAACCATAAGCACTGTCTAATTTTAATCTCCAATAGAGAAAGATTATGTTTTTAAACTAATCTATTTCTGTGGGTGTGATACCCTTCGATTGCATTAAATTCAGTTGAGGGTTCTTTGATTAGATTACTTGATAAGATTGCTTCAGTGCTTTTGATTGGACTATATCAGTGAGGCCTGACTCATGTTGAATCTCTGCCTCCTTGCTGGGTCTGATATAAATGGAAACACAGAGAGAGATACACAGACAGACACAGGAAAAGTTCTCTGCCATATTAGATCCTGCCATGCCGAGGCTGAGTGAGGAGGCCTAGGAAGAGACAAGCCCTGTAGGTTTACCTACAGCTGCAGAAAGGCAAAGACTTCAGCAGAGATCAGTGGCCTTCTTGCTTCACCTCATTGTGAAAGCACCTGTTACGGTTCCACAAGTTGGACTTTTCACTGTCTTGTATGCTTTTAGCCCCAATAAATCCACTAATAAAAGCCAGCCCGTTTCTGGTACTTTGCACTGGCAGCACTTTGGCAAAGTAATACACATGGCCTATGGGGCCTGGCCCAGCACACCCATGCTCATGCTGTCCACTGGTCAGGCTGCTCTTCCTACCATACCTGTGCCACCACCTGCCCAATTCTCAGTGACTCACTGTGCTGTCAACTCCTCCAGGAAGCCTGCCTTGATGTGTCCCCTCTGGAGTGGGTGACTTTCTGTGTTCCCATAACACAATCTCCTGGTCTCTGTGTCAGCATTTACCATATTGTTATGCCCAACCCTACCCCTCCACAGCTGTCAGCTCTAACAGGGCATGGACAGTGCCTGACACACACCCTGTCCCATGGTGCTGGGCACCCAGAATTTACTCCATAAAGGTTTGTTGAGTGACTGCATGACTGTGAGGCAGTGGAAAGAAAACAGATTTAGAAGGCATTCCCAGCTCCTCCTCTGAGCTATAGACCATCAGGCTGGTCACTGCATACCTTTGAGCCCCTGATGAAGATTAAATAACATTAACGCTGTAAGCCATCTCTGGGCACTTACTCTCCTGAACAGCTGCTTGACTCTTAGTGCTGAGATTGCAGCCAGCATGGTCAAATCAGGGAGGTCACTGTAGGACCCACAGTGATCAAAGCAGGACACTGAGACAGGCCTCCTCATCCATAGCATGTGCTCAGTGACTTAGGCCTGGGTGGAGGGAGTTCTTGTGCCCCCTCAGCTCCTGCCAGCTCTCACCATTCTGGGTGGTCTGGCCAAGGAGCCCTCCCCAGTGTGTTCCCCCATCCTCTGTTCCAGCTTCACGGGAGCCTCCTTCAGCCCAGGTCAAGGCCATGCCCACCCAGAGTCCCCTGCGTGTAGGGCTACTCCCTGTAACCCATCTACCTCCTCAGGCTCTTCTGTAAAGCACAGACTTTGGGGTCAGAGTGTCCCTGGTTGAAACCCACAGCCAGAGCACATCACAGTCCTGTGTCAGGATCCCGGAACCTCAGTTTTCTTGAATGCACAAAGAAGCCAGTGATTCCAACCTCAGGAGTGTGTGTTGGGGGATAGAGAAGGAGAGATGAAGGCTCCTAATAAGCTTCCACTAGGGAGGTCTCCCTCCTTCAGTGAGCACACCAGGGGACAAGGCCCTGCTCAGAAGAGGAATGGGGGAGAGGAATGAACTTGAGCCCATGTCGGAGGCTGGACTTGTTCACTTAGAGCTGAGGACTTGAGTGCTGTTGCTGCCTGCTCCCCCATCAATGTGGGGCAAAGTCAGGGAGGATCTAGGAGGGCTCCTTAGCAGCAGTGAGTGCCCCCAACACTCAGCCCTGGCAGTCTGGCCTGCCTCCACCCTGGGCTCCCTCCTGCACCCTCACACTCCCTGGCCTCTACTAGTGATGGGTGGAGTTCACGTGTCCTGGGTTCTCTCAGTGAAGACAGAAGGAAGCAGAGAGGAGAAGGAGCTGCAGGGCTCTCCTGCTTTCTTCCTTGCTTAGACTCACAAGGCTGTGCCCATCTCCAGCTCTGCCCTTTGAGGGGACCTATCTCCATGTCTTGCATGAGCACATGTTTATACACCTCCACGTGCAACCAGTCATTGCCATGTGGAAATGAGGCACAGAGACATACAGGAATGGCCCAGGACCTCTGTTGTATGCAGAGCACAAGAGGTAACTTTGTGTGATTCCCTTCTAGAGGAGGATGCCAACTTGCCCCCTGTGTTTGCTATCAGAATGAAGGCCTCTTCAAGCCTGGATCTACTGCTCAGAATTTTCCCCATATGAGACAATTTTCCTTTTGGCATCCCTTCACAGTCTCCTGCATCCCTGGAGACTGTGAAGAGTTTTCTGGGGTCTTTCTGGCCATCCACCTGCCTCAGACACAACATACACCTCCTATCATTAGCATCTCCATAATCTGAGCTGGGCAGAGGCTGGTAAAGGGCCTCAGATATCATCAGATATTCATTCAGCAACTATGCCCCAAGTGCTCACCATGCACCTAGCTCTGTGCTGGGTGTGGAGTGAAAAGAATCCCTGTGTCCCTGCCCAGCAGGAGGTGGGCAAAAGCATGAAAGCAAACACCAGTGCAAGAAAAGAGTAAGGGCTATAGAGAAAGATAAGCAGGGTGCTATGAGGAGGGCTATGGGACACAATGTGTGAGGGCCTGGAAGGACACATTGAGGTGACACTTACACTGTGAGCAGAATGACAAGAGGGAGTCAGCCCTGCACACATGTGGGAAGAGGGCACCTGGGAGAAGGCACAGCAGGGGAAGAGAAGGAGGCAAAGGGAGGTTGGCCAGAGAGGAGATTAGGAAGGCAGCTGCTGTGGACAGAGCCTCAACTGAGGCTCAGCTGGGGAGGAGATGCTTACCAGCTCTGTTGTGTTGATCTGCAGGATTCATATTGGGATGGGAGATAGATCAAGAGAGGGAGAGTTTACTCACAAAAGAGAGCGGTGAGGACAGCAGAGCATTTTGTGTAAGTCTTAGCAGGGGTGTCCTGACATTTAGCCATATTATTTGGTTTAGCAGTGAGTCACCAGGCCAGGACTCACTCCAAGGGGGTATATGAAGCTGCTTGTACCTGGAAGCAGAGATAGCAGGGACCCAGGACACAGGCAGCCTACCACAGCATTTGAGAAAAGGCATCTTCATCTGACTCTAAATGCAATGGGAAGGCTCTGGAAGGATTCTGACATAGCAAAAATTTCTGAATTTCATCTCATTTCAACCTCATCATGGTACAGACTAAGACATCAATTGAGGAGTGAAAATGAGATTCCTAAAATTGCACAGGTCTACCCAGCCTTGTGTTTAGTTGTATTCAATGTTACATCCATCCCCTTCCTATTTATTCCATATCTATGTCTGTGTATTAGCTATGTGGGAAACAAGATTTTTGGTTTACAGTGTTTGTCCCACATAGACTTGATGACACCCCAAGGAAGCAGATGCTAGAATGATTCCCACTGTGTCAGTGAGGAGACTGGGGAGGCCTCTATTACTAGTCTGGGGTCACAAAAATGAGTAAAGGAGCAGCCAGATCTGAACCCAGATGGGTCTCCTTATAGCTGGGGCCTTAGCTGCATACAGGCCTTCCCAGGTAGCTGTGGGGAGGAACATGCTGGCAGTACTGTGTCCAGTTAACAAGATGATCTAGATGAGGAGGACACAGACAGATGTACAGAGGGCCTTTTGTGGAGTTCTTACCATTGAGGGGGTCAGGGTAAGGTGACCTAAGGAGGTGACCTCACTTCTTTTTTGGGAGACCTCAACAGAACTTGGAACTCTGGTAACCAGGAACTCAGATTCCAAAGGCAGCCCCTCTCCAAACTCACTTGGCAGGAGACACCCGACAGGGAAACATGTTCTCCTGCTGTGTTCCTAGATCCCAAGGCACCAGCCTAACCCAAACCAAGAATGAATCCCTTTTCCATCACTTTCAACGTTGGCTCAGGCCTCAGCCATGAGGGTCCTGGCCATTGGCCATGATGTACCCAGAGGTAACACGGGGTGGCCCAGGGGAGCCAATTCAGCACATGCCACTACTGTGCTCCTGCCTGGGCAGCCCCACATCACATCCACACCCCAATGAGTGGGAGGAATGAGCAGTGTGGCCACCCTGGGCAGGAGCAGGCTATCAGGGAAGGGAATACAGTAGGTCCTTCCATTTCACTTGCCTGGTCATGGCAGGAAGGGTGGGGAGGTGCACCTTGGGGGTGGCACCCATGTTAACCAGTCTTAATCCTGAGCCAGCAAGCTGCCATCTCCTCTCTAATGGGACTGGAGGGGAAAGCAGACACCCATCTGGGCCTGATCTGGGTCCCAGGCCAAATAAGGTGTAGCTTCCCCTGCAGGGTAAGGCAGGCCACTCATTGACACCTTTTGGCCCGACTGCTGGTCACTGTTTGCAGAGCTCCATGGAGGTGGTGTGTGAGGAGCTGGAGGAGGGCCTCATCTACACTGTGTCTCTGAAGAAGGTTCAGGTCCATCATGGTCCCAGTCAGGGCCAGCGCTGGTTTCAGGTGGGAGCATGAGCCAATGGGTGTCCCAAAACAGTGGGGAAGCATCCCAGGGCCTGTAATCCACACTAGCCATACTGCTGCTCCTTCTCCCAGACTTTCACCACTGAGTGGATCAATATCTGACTTCCTGAGGATCATAGGTCCCCACCATTCACCCACCACACTGTCATTCCATAGACCAGGGCACACATCACGTCAAATGGCTAAAGGAATAGAAGAGAGGAGTCTTTTGTTTCGGTTTCCCTTCAGGGTAGGCTGAAGGGTGGATTCACTTCAGATATGTGTGTATTTTGCTGCTGTATTTCTGTTTCCACTCCATGGTTCCATGTCCCTCTGCAGCAGGCTTTGTGACTGTTCTTCCAAAACTGTTCCAAGCCATACAGCTCCTCTTGTTTAGGAAGATTCTTGCCATCTCCCATAAACATCCCCTTGATCAGGATCTGTGCCTGACTCAGCTGCCCAATATTCAAGAAGGAGGTGGCTTAGAGCAACGATTCAACTTTCAGTGCTTCTGGACTTTGAATGGTCCTTTCCTGTGGCCCTGTCAGCACCACTGCCCTGAACACCTCCCTCATGCCCCAAGCCACTGATCCTACCACCCCCAGTAGGAGATCCCAGGAAAGGGATGGCTGGGCAGAGGACACGCAGACATCACTTTCAACAGTGAGGGCCAGATAATGTCCCTAAGGCTGGAGCAGTTCAGTTACCACAGGCTGTCTGTGTGGGTAGGAGTGTCCCTGAACCCCACCTGGTACTGTCGTTTTCATTTTCCTTTATTTACCTGATTAGGTCAGGGTGGCAAATGGCATCACCTTTTGGCTATACCCCATGAGCAGTGAAGTCCCTAAAGTCATTTACTGACCAAGTGGGCCTGCTGTTTCCTGAGGCATCTGTTCAGATCCTCAAGCATGTAGGAGTCTTTATCCCCCCAGGGACACTCCAGGCATCTGGCCTTTCCTGCATCTGGGGCCTCATCTTTCAATTATTTTCTCACCTCAGATTCAATTTTAAAGCTGAGGACCTTTCTCTGATAGAGGCAGCACGTCCCCCTCGGCCTCAAGTCACTGAGGGATTGGGTGCAGCACATTTGCCCACATCTCCAGCCCCACCTGGGGGTTCCACAGTTCTGCCTCTGACTGCATGTGCCTCCTCTGTCCCATCCTAGAGGAAGAATGACTCAGCCTTTGTGTAGGAAGAGACCTGCATAGTGCAGACAGTCAAGGCAGGCTCTTGGGAGACGCTGGTGGAACACCTGGGGCCCGCCTTCCATAAGGGTGACCTCGTGTATGTGAACATCTTCCTTGGGACATACCAGGTCTTCACCACCACTGAGGAGGTCCTGGATCAGCTGTTCCAAAGGTGAGTCCCCACCCCATCTCTAGCCATTTGACTGCTCTGCCCAAACATTGTTTCAGAAAAGTCATTTCACCAACTGGCCTCAGTTTCCTCTTTGGGAAAGAGGGTGGTAAGAAGCCAACCTCCAAGGTTGATTGAAAGGACTAACTGGGAGAATCCTAAACAGTACCTTCTTCTTCCCTATGAAGAAGCTCTCAGACTCACTCTTTTACTGACCTCAGTTTTCTCATTTCTAAAAGATATTTGAGATCCATTTGTGGGTCTTCAATCCCAGTGTGGTCACAGCAACTATCACTGTAGACCACCAGAGTGGCTCAGGCCCATCCTAAATGTGAGAAGTTGCCACTTAGGGCTCATTTCTTCTTCAAGTATACATCAAGTGTCTGCTAGGTGCAGGCAATTTCTTAGGCACATAGCTTCATGCAGTGATCAAAGCAGAAAAATGCCCCTGCTCTTCTGGATTCCATTTGAGTTGGAGTCACAGGAAATAACATGAATCATCTTAAGCCAGTGATACACTCAGTAAGTTAGCTGTGACATGCTTATGCTCTCCCCTAGGTATGGACATGACCTCTGTGGCAGTGACAGAAATA
>JAQZBX010087950.1:0-12803 GCA_029593785.1 Cabassous unicinctus | reverse complement strand
TTCTCAATTTCTTTTGTTTCTGCTCTGACCCTTGTTATTTGATTCCATCCATTTTCTTTGGGCATAGTTTGCTCTTCTTTTTCTAGTTCCTACAGCTGTTTAGTTAGATCATTGATTTTCACTCTTTCTTCCTTTTTAATGTACATATTGATGATTTAACATTTTGATTAGTATGTGTTTCAGAATATGTCTATTCAGATTTATTTGGATGGCAGTACATTTTTTTACTTTCCACTTACTTGTGAATTCTTTGACACAGATACCTATATCCTACAGCATGGTTGGGAAATTTTTGACCATTATTTTCTGAAATATTCTTTCTGCCGCTTTTCCCTTCTCTTGCCCTTCTGGGTCACCCATGACATGTATGTTTGCATGTCTCTTGTCATCATTTATATTCCTGAGACCATGTTCAATTTTTTTTCATTCTTTTCTTTATTTGTTCTTTTTTGTATTTTGCTTTTAGTGGTCATTGCTTCAAGCTCACTGATCCTTTCTTCTGCTTCTTGAAATGTGCTATTAAATTACTCCAGTATATTTTAAATTTCATTTACTGTGGCTTCTATTCCCATAAGAGCTGCTATTTTTCTATGTATGCTTTCAAATTCTTCTTTGTGCTCTTGGAGTGTCTTCCTGATGCCCTTAATGTCTTTACCATCACATTGAATATACTAAGGAGATATGTTTGAATATCTATGATTAGTTGAACTCCTTTATGTCATCTGAAGGCTTTATTTCTTCCTTTGTCTGGGCCATATCTTGCTATTTATTTGTATGGATTGTAATTTTTTGCTGTTGTCTCAGAATCTGATTTACTGGATTTATTTTATTCTTTGCTCCCCTTTTCACCTTAATCTAGGGCTTTCTATTTGGTTGGCTTTGTGCTACAGCCTTTCTTTGATACATGGTTCAACTTATTTTAGAATTTTATAGTGTCTCCTGTTTAGTCAATCTGAATTTTTCAGCTCATTTTCCTCTGATTCTTGCCCTTTCTTCCATGCTGGTTGTGGAATAGGAGCCAATGTTGAAGTTGTTACTGTAGGCTGTGGAGGCTGAAGCTTAGCGCATTGCCCCAGGAGCCAAAGAAACTTCCCCCACCCTTCTACCCTGACAGGGGTAGGAATGGATCCTCAGCTGAGTTCAGTAATCCCAGCCATGCAGGCCAATACCACCTGTAATTGCCTGGAGAGACTTATGAACCTGCACACCACTTCCTCCCCTGTGAGGGGTGGGGAATGAGCTGCAGGTGTGGGAAGCAAACTAAGCTCTGTGAGTCAAAACTAACCATAGTTGCCCAGGTAGTCTAATGAAACACTGGCTCTCCTCTTCCCCTGCCAGGGTCAGGAATCAAGCCTCTGGTGTGCCCAGAAATATGGTTCATGCAGGCCAAAGGCAACTGCTGTTCCCCAGAAAAAGTTAGGAATCACTGTTCATTCTTGTGCTCTGTCAGTGGGGGAAGGAGCTACCAATGAGTCCAACTATCTGGGCCAAACACACCTGCAGTTACCTTGAAAGGCTGTTGCAGGTCTCCCCAGCTTACTCTCTGCTGTAAGTGAGGCTGGAGACTTGGCTAGGTCTGCAATCCGACCTCGGTGGAAAGAAGCTGGCCTCTAACTTCTTTGTGATTTTCAATCATCCCTGCTTCCTCTCATGCCAGGGACAGAGTTAAAATGGAGGCTACCAGCCTCTTTCCAACTTGGACAGGTTTACACTTTACATGTTTTTATGATTGGACTTTAGCCAGCCAAATTTACTGTTCAGTAGCTGAAACCAGTGCCTGACCAACTCTTCCTCCTCTGTTTTGGGGAAATGAAGCTTCAAACTCCAGCCAGAGAATATCTCCTGAGGCAGCTTGAGCTTCCAGTGGGTTTGATTTCTCAGCCTCCATGGCATTGAGTAGTCTACTCAGAAATCTTTACTGCAGATGGGCAACCTCCTCCTTCTATTCTTCCAAGGATGTTGTAGAAAGCTCTTCTGGTCTCCTTGGACTCCAACAGGTGATTAAGATATCTCTGGCTGGTCACGAACCGCAATGTAGGACAAGTTGAAACTTGGAGTGCCTTACTCTACTACTATCTTGTCCCCTCACCAATTTTATGAATTTTGAAAACTTTTACTGTGTTCCCAATGATCACAATCATTTCATTGCCTTTTTGGAGGAGGAGGAACAATGTATATGCATTCACTAGGCTTGTCAGCTTGACCCCATCTATATTTTTATTTCTTGGAATAATTTTGAGTTTGAACTTTTCTGTTAAAATTCTTGAAACTGATTCTTGAAAGTGATTGGTATATAGATACAGTTAACACACAAATTATAAGTAGTAAGTATAATAAATGTCAAATTTTTATTGGCTTGAATTATTAAAACTATATCATTGTCCTATTTAACTTGAATAGTTATATATTTGAATTTATATGAAAATACCATATACAAAAATATTTATCTGTTATTCATTTCCTTTATACATTCCAAGCAAAATGTACATGGAAAGAAAAAGTTCAATTTTTGCTCAGTAATGACAACAAAAACAAAATGTGCCTATCATCCTTTACTTTCATTGAGAATTTCCTTCTATCTGAAGCTTTCCAACAATAAAAAAGTAAATTTTGTGATCGTTACATTCTTCTAAATTGGGCCATTAGCCTAATATCTGGGCTGATTGTCTTTAATAAGACAGGAGGGAAAAACAATTTGATGTTTATATGTAAGTGCTTTTAGGTGTTATCTCCCTCTTCAAGATGGTCCTGTTGTCAGCAGTTGGAGTGATAAGTACAACACATACCAATTATCTGGCTTTAGCCTGGGAACTGAAGACAAATTTTCAGTATTGCCAAAAGAATATATATTGTTATGTATTTGTGTTAGTTCAGTGACCTAAGAGTTTGAGAACTCTTCTTCCCTTTCTAAAATCATCTTTTAGACATTGAATAAAACCATTCACAGCAATAACAAATTCTAAAATTTAAAACTTTTACAAATTGTATGGCAACCTTGCACAGAATAAGAAATGTGACAATATTTTACCATTAAGCCCACAGCTCAGTGTAACTTTGAAGTGATTTCATTCTTCTAAAAAGATGGTAGATTTTTTTTATGATTAGAATTTCAGCATTCTGTTCCTTTATGTTGTTACTTCTCATTAGAGAGAATACAAGGAGTTTCTGGAGATGAAAATTTAACCCTTAGAAAAAAATGCTTTCAAATTAGATATGCTAAAATATATTGTATATTTTGGTTTATGGAAATATTCTATTGGGATTGGGAATACACAATTTCTACTAATATCTAGCTCTAATTATCCAGACTATTGGGATGTTGACTATATTAGTGTCCAGCTTTATGGGCGTTCAAATTAAAAAACTTATCCAATTTATTATTTCAAACCTGTAGGTAATTTAACTAATCAATTTTTTGTTTTGTTTCCTCTTCTCCATTTCAAATATTTTTGGACTCATACAAGATGGTACATTATTTTATTTTTTCATTATGATGAAACAGCATGACAGAGATTTATGTTTTTTTTTTCATTTCTACTCACACTCACCCTCTCCAACCATCCCCCAGTAACCTGTAAAATGCTTTCTATCTCTGTGAATTTGAACTTTGTTTCTAGTTTTCTTTAAAAATGATATCATACAACATTTGTGCTTGTGTGACTTGCTGGTTTTGCTCAGCATAATGTTTTCAAGGTTTTTCCATGTAGCAACATGTTTTATAAATTCATTCTTTCTTATGGCCAAATAGGATTCCATTGTGTGTAGATACCATATTTTTTTATCCATTCATTTGTTGACGGACACTTGTGTTGTTTCCATTCTTTCACTAATGCTGTTATAAACATTGGTGTACAAGTATCTATTTGAGATCTGACCCTGTTTTCACTTTCTTTGTGCTTATACTTAGAAATGGGATTGCTCGGTTAAATTGTAATTCTTTATTTAACTTTTTGAAGAACTGTCATATTGCTTTTCACAGTGCTGCACCATTTTACATTCCCACCAACAATGAATTAAAGTTCTAATTTCTCCACAACTTCTCCAAAACATGTTATTTTATTTTTTAATTAATAGGTATGCTTGTGAGTTGTAAAGTGTCATCTCATTTTGTTTTTTTTTAAAATTTTTTATATTTTCTTCTTTTAATTTTGTTTTAATGAATCAATTTTTGGAAATTGACTTCTGGTCTGACAGTGTGAGAAGCTGTACTGATCCATTTCCAAATAAAACTGGTGAAAACTATTTAAAAAAAAACACCATTCAAATACTCTGGAAATTTTCCTAAGTGAAAACAGGAAATTAAGAAAAATCTATTCAAGAAAATCTATGAAAACTCAGCAAAAAAGCTAGAGTCTGTGTTATTTGAACAGAAACTACACCTTCCCTTCCCCTTTCAGCTCTGTGAAGTATAAACTCCACTTCTGACTGCTGCAGCCAAGAACACAGAGCTCCCTCTCACACCAGCTTCCAGCCTGAGGACTTTATTACCAGGTGGAGCAGACCTTCAGTATTTCCCACCCTGACCCAACCTGTCTGTCATTGAGGATATATCTCAGGCATGTGTGATGAAGACTCCCTTTTTCTGCCCAGATCTTACTCATAAAATGGGTACTCTATCTTTAGCATGATGTGCTGAGAATATGGGGCCCCAAAAGCCCTTCCCCTGGCTCTTGAGTGAATGGTTCCACATTAAGAGAGGTGAGCTTAGAGGAACTCAGGGTGCTTCCTCCCCTCACCAATTATCAGTTCCTAAAGTAAGGTTGTCACATAAAAAGAAGCCTGTCAATGTCTTCACACAACAGTTTTGGAGCCCTAGTTTATGGATTATGTCTGGATATAGAAGCAAATCATATATAGCTCTCATTCTCTTTCCAAAGGAACTGACTTCATTTGCAACAGATTGTGGAGAAGTTTAAATCTGAAAGTGCTCTCATAACAGTGGAGATTGTGGTGAAAGGCAATGAGGATGATATTTGTGGTTTTTGTGAAGATACAGCCTAGACTGTAGGGTGGCTATTTTGTTGGAAAGAACTGGGGAATAAGACAACTGAGGGGAGCCCTTCTAGGGCCAGAAAAAGATCAAACACTGACCTCAGAATCTACTCTTTCAAATCAGCAACAAATTGGCTGGATTACTCTGTAGATGAATGTATACCTAAAGCACTGTTTAAAACAATATGTAAATGGCTGGAAATTAGCAGAGTTTAACAACTAGGTATTGTCAGGAAAACAGTAGATGAGAGCTATAACAATATCACTGTAATCCCAGAATGACTTTGGGCAGAGCCAACACTGTGCTTCCTAGGAACACTGGGGAAGGGGAGGAAGGGTACTGTAGCCATTTGACAGTTTGATGTAATTATGAATTCCAAAAATATATGTTGGATTATGCTTGTAAACTGGTCTGCTAATCTGGGCATGATTAAGTTATGATTAGGGCATTAACTGGGCCACATCAGTAGGGCGTTGAGCCCCACCCCTTGGTGGGTGGGGGAATCAAATATAAAAGGCAAGGCAAAGGACAGAGGGAACAGTTTTTGAGTTACAGTTTTGATGTTGGAGTCTTGAGGTGGAGCCCCAGGAAGTAAGAAAGCTTAGTCGTGAGGAAGGAGAGAAGGCCACAGGATAGAGACAAGCCATTTGCCTGATAGTCTACAGCTGACCTTGTGGAGAGAAGCAAATCCTAGAGAGCCTCATAGCCTACAGCTGACCTTGTGGAGGAAACAGAGACACTGAGCCCAGAAAGAAACGCAGCCCCGGAAAGAGAGGAACCCAAGAAGCCTGAACCCTAGCAGCTGTCTTACTCCAACATGTGGCAATGGACTTTGGTGAGGGAAGAAATTTACACTTTATGGCCTGTTAACTGTGGACTTCTACCCCAAATAAGTACCCTTTGTAAAGACCAACCTATTTATGGTATTTTGCATCAGCACCCCTTTGGCTGACTAATACAGGTACACTTCACTAAAATAATCCAACCATTCACTAAACAAATGCACATGCAAATAACAATAACAATCCCTGGGAGGGAGTGGGGATCAATACCTAGAATTGCTACAATATATTAAGTGTGCAGTTTCCAACGAAAAAAATTACAAGGCTTGCAACCAAATGAAAATATGACACATACTTGAGAAAAAATCAGGCAACAGAAAGTTTCCCAAATATTTAGTACAACAATAACCTACACATCCAGGAAGGTCAATGAACTCCAAGCAAAATAAACATAAAGAGATCCACAAGCAGAGCCATCAAAGGAAAATTGCAGAATGCCAAAGCTAGTGATAAAATCTTGAAAGCATTTCATTTACAAGGGAAGTACAATAAGATTAACAGATAACTTCTCAATAGCAATGGAGGCCAAGAAGCAATGGGATAACATATTCAAAGTACTCAAAGAAAGAAACTTAGTTAACCAAGAATCTTATATCCAGTACAGCTGTTTTTAAAAAATGATGGCAAATAAGACATTTGCAGATCAATAAAAATGGAGAGAATTTGTTGCTAGTAGTCCAGCTTTACATGAAATACTAAAAGAAGCTCTTTGGACTGAAACCAATGGAACCCAGAAGAGAAGGGAAAGGACAGGAGTGGCAGCCATACTTACTGCTGCATTACAGAGAAGCCAAGACAAAGACCGCCAGCAGCCAGCCCAAGAATCCTGGTCTTCAGGAAGAAAAATCACCTTGATGACACATTAATATGTAAGTTAATAAATTCCTATTGTTTAAGCCAACCCATTTCAGGTTATTTGCTTGAGCATTAATAGATACAAAGCATATAACAATAATATCATCAAAAATGGCAAAGAGCATAAAGCCATATAAAAATAGCATTTCTATATACCACTTGAATTATGTTAGTATAAATCTGAAACTGATTCTGGAAAGTTAAGATGTATATGATAAATCCTAGAGCGACTACTAAAAAATAACAAAATATACTGGAACAAAAGTATTAATGAAATTAATGTACATTAGAAAATATTCACTTAATGCAAAACAGAACAGTAAGCAAGGTTTAGAGGAACAAAAAGATGAGACATTAAGAAAACAAACTAATAGTGGACATCACCCCAAATTGTTCAACATAGAGAAATGAACAATCATAAGGGGGCATAGTAACCATGGACCACAGTAGATTTATTGTTATTGTGGTTATCTTGTGTTAATATGGAAGAACATGTGACATTGAAAGAAAGATATTGGTTGACAGGGTTCAGAAAGGATGGGGAAAGATGAACGGATGGTAAACAAGGTATATTTGGGGAGGTGAGATTCTTCTGTATGATACTGCAATGATAGATCCATGCCATTATGCATTTGTTAAGGCTTATGGAACTCTACAGCACAAAGTGCAAATTATAATGTAATATATAAACTTTGGTTAGCAGCAATATTTCAATACTGGTTTATCAATTTAACAAATGTACCACACTAATCTAAGAAGTAAACTGTGTGTGTGTGTGTGTGTTTATCTGGGGGGGGCCATTTGGGAATTACCTTTATTTTCTGTGTAATTTTTCTGTAAATGTAAATATAAACCTCTAAAACTAAATTTTATTATTACAGAAGAAGAAAACAAAATATAAAATGGCACACATAAATCCAACTATGTCAATAACAACATTAAATTTGAATGCATTAAACAATTCACACAAATCACTTTTTTAGTACTCAAGTTAATCTCTGCATATTCCCATTAATTTTGAGATATAGACTTCACAAAACGAAAATCCCATATATAATTACTTCTATAAAAGTTGTTTATTCAAGAAAGTAGCTCTCCATAGTCTCCTACTTCCCCCATGATGACTCTTGCTTAGTCTTTTTTATTAACTAATAAATTTTCTTGATACATATTAATAAAGCATAAATCCATCCAAATTGTACAATCAATGGTATTCAGTATAATCATATAATTGTGTAATCATCGCATCAATTATTTTAGAGCATTTTCATTATTTCAGTAATAATAATAATAATAAACAAAAACCAACCAAAGAAACAACACTCAACACCTCTCAATCTCTCTGTACATCCCCTGCCACACATAGCTGCTATTCTGTTTCCTTTTCTCTAGTGTTTTTGTATTTATATTTTTCAAACAGTCTTATGTATGTAATATCACTCATATTCATATTTTACATGAAGTTTCCCTATGTTATACAGTCCCATGATATATTTTTAAGCTTTCCTCCCAGTGATATACATGTCCTTAGGTTTTCCTTTTCAACCAGTCATACCCATATAATAGCTCTGCTAGTTACAAACACCATGATGTGCTCTCACCATTCCCATTCATTTCTAAAGATTTACAAACAACGTTTTAACGGATTCTGCACAGATTACCCTTCCACTTTCCATTCTATACCCTCATTCTATTTTCTGGTGACCTACATTCTAATTATTAATTCCATGAGTTTACAAAATATATTTCATTCATAATAGCACAATCAAACAGTATTTGTCCTTCTGTGTTTGGCTTGCTTCACTCAACATAATTTCCTCCAGGTTCATCCATATTGTCATATGCTTCATGACATCATTTCTTCTTCCCACTGCATAACATTCAATCGTTTGTATACACCATAATTTGTTTATCCATTCATCAGTTGGTGGGCACCTTGGCAATTGTGAATAACACCACTATGAACATTGGTGTGCATATGGCATATGTCTGTTCTGGTCACTGCTTTCAGTTCTTCTGTATATATGTCTAGTAATGGTATTACCAGGTCACATGGCAAGTCCTTTTCAACTTCCTTAGGAACTGCCCAACAGTCGCCACAGTGGCTGTACCATTCTACATTCCCGCCAGCAGTGAATAAGCATTCCTATATCTCCACATACTCTCCAACATTTACAGTTTTCTGACTTTTTACTAGTGGTCAGTCTAAAAGGTGTGAAATGATTTATCATTGTAGTTTTGATTTGCATTTCTCTTTTTTGCTAGTGATGTTGAATATTTTTTCATGTGTTTCATTGCAATTTGTATTTCTTCTTTGGAAAATTGTCTTTTCATGTCTTTTGCCCATTTTTTAATCGGGTAGTTTGTCTTTTTATCACTGAGTTGTATATTCTCTGTATATATAACGTCTATTAAACCCTTATCAGATATGGGATTACCAAATATTTTCTCCTATTCAATCACATGCCTTTTCATCCTTTTGACAAAGTCTTTTGAGGTACAAAAGTGTTTAATTTGAAGGAGGTCCCATTTATCCATTTTCCTTTGTGGATTGTGCTTTGGGTGTAAGGTTTAAGAAACTACTGCCTACCACAAGATCTTGAAGATGTTTTCTACATTTTTTCTCAGAATTTTATACTTGTTGCTTTTATATGTAGGTCATTGAACCATTTTGAGTTTATTTTTGTATAATGTGTGAGATGAGGTCTTCTTTCTTCCTATTGGATATGGCTCTCCAGTTCTTCAAGCACCATTTTTTGAATAGACTGTTCTGGCCCAGTTCAGTGGGCTTAATAGCCTTGCCAAAAATCACTTGACTCTCGATATGAGGGTCTATTTTGGAGTTCTCGATTTGGTTGTATTGGTCAATGTATCTGTCTTTATGCCAGTACCATGCTATTTTACCACTCAGGCTAATTATTATGCTTTAAATTCCAAAAGTAAGAGTCTTCCAACTTCATTCTTCTTTTTAAAGACATTTTTGGCTATCCAGGGCCCATTACCCTTCCAAATAATTTTGATTATTGGCTTTTCCATTTCTGCAAAAAAGAGCTGTTGGAATTTTTATTGTGATTGAATTGAATCTGTAAAGCAGTTTGGGTAGAACTGACATCTTAACAATATGTAGTCTTCCAATTCACGAACTCTTTATTTCTTTTTCTATCCAGATGTTTCAGCCTATACTGAGAGTAGTGTACTGAAGTCTCCAACTATTATTGTAGAGACATGTATTTCTCCCTTCAATTTTGCCATTGTGTGTCTCATGGATCTTGAGGCACTCAGGTTAGGTGCATAAATATTTAGAATAGCTATTTCTTGTTGAATTTCCCCTTTTATTAATATATAATGACCTTCTTCATCCCTTATAACAGTACTGCATTTGAAATCTATTTTGCCAATATTAGTATTGCTACTCCAGCTCTTTTTCTGTTTTGGAGTATATTTTCCCAAGCTTTCACTTTTAACCTTGTTGTTTTCTTACATCTGAGGTGGGTCTCTTGTAGACAACATGTAGACAGCTCATATATATTTTTTTCTAAGTTGTATATGTATACATCCCAGTTTATTTTGATGTATATACAAATGAATGAGATTACAGTTATCTCAAAGTACACATAAATTACTTAGATTTTCCCATAAGTGAAATACTGGTAAAATACCTAACATTGTTTAAGGAATTCAGCATAATATAAGTCAATATATATTTTACATTTGGGTTATATATGTATGCAAAAACAGATCTGTTTGTCAAAGTGAGCAAAAGATAAAACAGCATTCAGTATCCTTTTTGGATATAATTAAATTTTCAGTGGCAAAGTGGTCCAAATGGGAGCAAAATGTGACTTCCTTATGAAATAGACTAGATAAACACAAAAATTAAGAATAATCAAACATGCTAAAAATTAATTCCATAAATCATTCTTTTCTATCTTTTTAACATACAAATGTGCACTATAGGTGTGTGTGAATTAGAATATTCCCGATCAAGTTGTGAACTCCTATGACTAGGGATATGTAATTCAATAAAATGCCCTGGGGTAAAGAGAGGTAGTGTAGTTGAATAGAGGACATCTGTCCATCAAGTTATCCATAGGTAGATTAATAAATCCATCCAGAGGTATATTATTAAAAAGTTTCAGTGGCCTCAGATATTGGCTAGGGCCTTATAGTGATGTTTTATTTCATTATTTATTAAGATCATAACTAAGCATATTAGAATAGCTGTCACTGGATTAGTACCTTAAGGCTAAACATTGAATAGAAACTCCTGTGTTACAAGACACACAAAACATTATATGATGTGGATCTACTATTTTTTTCTTTATTTTTGTAATTGAGACCAAGATAAGAAGTCCAATTGGTTTAAAAACATTTAATGTACCCCATACTGTCTAAATAAAAGATTTTTAATTCTTCTGCCAAACAAAACACTGATTTCCATCACAATTAAGATGAGAAATAGTAAGATAATTGAAAAAAAAAAAACAGTTGTGACGTTAAGCTATGAAACATTACTTTAACACACAGATTGAAAAATCTAGAACATCACAGTAAAGATGTTAATCATGTTAGCCTTCTTCAATGAATGGATGTAGCTTTATTGTAACTTCTCCAAAAATGCTTTGCAGCACCTAACACACTGCTGGAACACAGTCTTAATGTCAGAGTCATTCCCATAAAGGGAATCTTCAATAATAAATTGTTTTTGTGGATCACAACTCATATATTTTTTATCCATTCTATCAGTCTATGCCTTTTAATTGGGGAGTTCAAGCCATTAACATTCAGTGTTATTACTATAAGGCATTAATTCCTCTGTCCTTTGGCTTTCTGTTGTTATGTCTTACTATTGTCTGTCTTTTTACCTTTCAGTTTACCTTCCCTAATAATCTTTCATTTCTACACTCTTCTTAAAAGGGTAATTTATTTTAAAAGGGCATATTTGATTACCTGCTGCTTGTAATATGGATGATTTCATCATTTTCTGAAAAATTCCTATCTACCATTCTTAATTTCTGAATGTTAGGAAATTTGGGCTTTTCTACTCCTTGGCATGCTCACAATTTATTCTATTTGAGGTGTTTCTGAGGTTTGCCAATATGAAATTTTTGTTTTCTAAGATTTCCTGACCCTGTTTCTCTCCTCCACTTTATCTAAACCTTTTCTTTTCTTTAACTTTGTTGCTTTTTACTTGCTCAATCATTTTTTTTCTCTCTCTCAGCGGTTTCTCCTTAGTGTAGGGTTCTGCCATTGAAAAGCGCCCTGACATGTCAGTTTTTCAAGTACACTGGAGCCAGATTTCTGTATCCCATCAAAAATTACCTTGGAATTGTTGCATTTCCTCATCATTGGTGTGGGACTGCACTTTTCAGTGAACAGCTGTTGGCTTCATGGGCTTCAAAACGATCAGAAAATGAGCAAAACAATGGGCAAACAACAAGCAGACAACAAGCAAAGAAAAATGAGCAGGGAATGAATATGGCTCAAGCAGATGAGTGCCTACCTCCAAAATGGGAAGTCCTGGGTTTGGTTACTGGTGTCTTTTAAAGAAAAAACAAACAGACAATGAGCAGACAACAAACAGAAAAAGAGAAAAAACAATGAGCAAAAACAATGAGTAAACAGAAAAGGGGAGGGGGAAGGAAAGGAAGAAACAGGCCAAAAAATATGCCTCAAGAGAATCAACTGAGAGCCTGAAAACTGATAAGAAAATACAATAAAGTGGACATTTACAAAATGAATATACAAAATACACAAAAATCAATACCATTCTTATATTTCAGATAAGAAAATCTGAAACAGTTTCTGAAAAGCATTTCAATAACAATAAAAATTACAAAATAAGAATTTATTTAATTGAAAATGTTCTAAATGTATAAATGTACTAAATAAAGAAAATATTTAATGAGCAACCAAAAAGAGTTTAGGAAAGTAAAAGTACACACACAGACACACACACACACACATTCAGATAGGAATAATTTCTAACAATGCCAGTTCTTTCCAAATTAATGAAACAAGTAATGTGATTTTTTTTTGAGGTATCAGGGGATGGACTTGAACGTGGGACCTCGTATGTGGGAAGCCAGTGCCCAACCACTGAGCTGCATTGA
>JAQZBX010087949.1:0-12805 GCA_029593785.1 Cabassous unicinctus | reverse complement strand
TCCATCTCCAAGTGAGAGTGGGCTTATATCCCATGGATATGGTGGATGGGATTATCCTTGGGGGTTGTCTTGAGTGATGTTGTGGTAACAGATAGAGGCCATTTTAGAGCAGAATATGCCATGCAGAACTGTGTGGGAGAGAGTGTGGCCTATGATGTGAACTGTGGTCTATGCTTAGTGGCAAAGCCCCAGGATATGTATATCCATTGTAGGTGATGTGCCACACTAATGAAAGAGGTTTATGTGAGATGTTATGGGAGGTGGAGATCCTGGGAATCCCTGTAATTTTTGTGTAACATCTATGTAATCTAAGCATCTTTTAAAATACATATGAAAAAAAATAAATAAAATGTGATGAAAACTTAAAAAAAAAAGGGTAATTTTATGCTATGTGAAGTTCACCTCAATAAAAAAAATGTACGGTACAGTACATATACTGTAAAGCAAAAAAAACAAAAACAAAAACAAAAAAAACCTGCATGGTATTGGCACAAGGATAGACATACCAACCAATAGAACCAAACTGAGAGTTCTGATATAGATCCCGCATATATAGTCATCTGATATTCAACATGGCCACCAAGCCCACTCAACTGGGAGAGAATGGCCTCTTCAACAAATGGTGCTTGAAGAATTGGATATCCATATCCAAAGAATGAAAAAGGAACACCATCTCACACCTTATGCAAAAATCAACTCAAGATGGATGAAAGATCTAAATATAAGAACCAAGACCATAAAGACCTTGGAAGGTAATGTTGGGAAGCATCTACAGAACCTTGTAATAGGAAATGGTTCCATGAATTTCACACTCAAAGCATGAGCAGCGAAAGATAAATAAATGGGATCTCCTCAAAATAAAAAACTCTTGCACTTCAAAAGATGTTATCAAGAAAGTAAAAAGGCAACCTACCCAATGGGAGAAAATATTTGGCAGCCATATATTTGATGGGAGCCTAATATCCTGCATATATAAAGAAATTCTACACCTCGAAAATAAAAAGACAAACAACCCATTTAAAAAATGGGCTAGCAATCCGTACTAGTGAGCGAAGGGGGTGCTAATGCAAAATACCAGAAATTGGTTGGCTTTCTTAAAGGGTATTTATTTGGGGTAGAAGATTACAGTTATCAGGCCACAAAGCATAAGTCATTTCTGTCACCAAAGTTTGTTTCCATGTGTTGGAGCAAGACAGCTGCCAGGGTTCAGGTTTCTTGGGTTCCTCTCTTCCCCGGGCTCCATTGCTCTGTGGGCTCAGCTCCTCTGTTTCCTCCCCAAGGTCAGCTGTAGACTATAAGGTTCTGTAGGCTTTGCCTCTCTCCACAAGGCCAGCTGTGAACCATCAGGTGAATGGCTTGTTTCTTTTTCTGGAGCCTTCTCTCCTTCCTCACAACCTAGGTCCTCAGCATCAGAACTCCAACATCCAAACTACTCCAACTCTGTCCTTTGTCATGTCTTTTATCTTTGAGACCTCACCCACCAAAGGGCGGGGCTCAACACCCTACTGATGTGGCCCAATCAAATCCCTAATCATAACTTAATCATGCCCGGATGAAGAGACCAGTTTACAAGCATAATGCAATATCTATTTTTGGAATTCACAACTATATCAAAGTGCCAAACTGCTATAAACATTATCTCACACCTTATACAAAAATCAACTCAAGATGCATCAAAGATCTAAATATAAGAACCAAGACCATAAAGACCTTGGAAGGTGATGTAGGGAAGCATCTACAGAACCTTGTAATAGGAAATGGTTTCATGAACTTCACACCCAAAGCAAGAGCAGCGAAAGAAAAATTAGTTAAATGGGATCTCCTCAAAATTAAAAACTTTTGCACCTCAATGGAGGTTATCAAGAAAGTAAAAAGGCAGCCTACCCAATGGGAGAAAATATTTGGCAATGATATATCTGATAGGAGCCTAATATCCTGCATATATAAAGAAATTCTACACCTTGAAAAAAAAAAGACAAACAATCCATTTCAAAAATGGGCTAGTGACCTGAAGAGACACTTCTCCAAGGAAGAAATACAGATGGCTAAAAAGCACATGAAAAGATGTTCAACATCACTAGCTATTAGGTAAATGCAAATCAAAATTACAATGAGATACCATCTTACACCCATTAGAATGACGGCTATTTAAAAAATAGTGGACTATAAATGTTGGAGAGGATGTGGAGGAACGGGAACCCTCATCCACTGTTGGTGGCAATCTATGGTAAGGTGAAAGTGTGTAGTTGCATATTGAAGGGATATGACAGGAGGGTAGGGTGGTGCAGGTTTGACAGTGGGTAGATTGGAAAGGGTGGGGTGGAAGGTCCAGGGTACTGAAGGGAGAGTTGGGAGAGGGACCAAGTGAACACTGGGTATTTGCGGGTATGTGGTTGAAAGTTGGGAATGCTCTTATGGCAATATGACAAGGAAGGGTTACTAGTTTAGAGTGTTGAATGGGGGGGCATTAGGGTAGGGCACACCTGGAGCAGGTTTCTAGGGAGTGTGTGAGTGATCATTCTGTCATGTGTTGTATCAGTGGGTGGAGACCCATATAATGAGTGGGAAGGAGTTGGACTCCCATCCTCAGAAGAACACATTTGTTCACAAATAGACAGGTGAGAGTCTCTCGAGAGCATGGGCAGTTCCTAATAGGGGAGGACAAACCAGTGTGTCAAGACCTGTCTTGTTGCACATAACTATGAATCTTGTCGTCCAAGGAGTGAAGCCAAGGGGTCGCCGTGGGCCGCAAGTGGAGGGGGAGGGAGGAATAGAATAGATTGAACAGGAGGCATTTAGTGGCCAATGGAAGTGCTCTACTTGATCTTGCAGTGATGAAAACAGGCCGTGTTAAATATCATCAAAATTTATAAAAGTGTATGGTCTAAAATATGAACCATAATGTAAACCATTGACCATGTTTAGTAGCTATGTTTCACTATTTGTATATCAGTTATAACAAAGGTACCATCCACATATAAAAAGGTATTAATATGGTGAGGAGGAAAGGCAGAGGATGTTGGGTATATGAGCGTCCCCTGTATTCTGTATGTGACTTTGCTATGATCTAAAACTTCTTTGAAAACAAAATGAAAAATAGTGAGAACAGGGGAATGAGTGGAGGAAGATGCCACAGTACAGACAGAACACCAGATATTGTGGTGATGAAAGGCAAAATGTAAAAAAAAAAAACAAAAATTTTTTCATTTTTTAAAATATCCCAATCTTTTAATTTTATTTTAATTTTAGTTTAAAAAAATTTTAATGTATTTATTTCTTATATTAAACTTATCATTATTGTTTAATTTTCCTATTAATTGTATTTGGCTATTATAATGGTTTCATTTTTGAAGAAGCTTTGGATTAGAGAAGGGTAACAACTGGGGTGGAGGAGGATCATTGGTGTGGGGTGTCAGTGATGGGGGATGCATGGGAGGAAGTTCACCTGAGCATCCATATAAGGTATATAAAATATTCAAATGTTCACGGTGCATTGTCACAGTGGGTGGAGACTCACACCATAACTGAAAGAATACTGAATTCCCATCCTGGAGAGCTCTGCCACATTCTCTAAGGAAGTAGCAACAGTCCCCCAAGTGCAGGGGCAGTGACTGGAGAAGGAGGATGATCCACTGATGGGCCCTAGATATTGATGACTAGGCTTATGAACCTTTGCTCTTGAAATTGAAACTTAGCCTATTGTTATGGGGTGCCTAAAAATTGCCTCCTGAGAGCCTCCTTGTTGCTCAAATGTGGTCTCTCTCTAAGCCAAACTCAGCATATGAATGCGTGCCCTTCCCTCTCCAGCATGGGACATGACTCTCAGGGATGAGCCTCCCTGGCACTGAGGGATTGCTGCCAAGCACCAACTAGCAATGCAACTTGAAAAAGACCTCGAATAAAAGGGGGAAAAGGTAAAGACAAATGAGTTTATATGGCTAAGAGACTTCAAAGTGAGTTGGGAGGTCATCCCAGAGGTAATGCTTACACACATCTCAGCAGGATCTCATAGACTTCCTAAGTGGATACTACCCCAAATAGTGGGACTCCTGAGGGCTCTGGAGACACCCAGGTCCTATGGTCAGGGCGGATAGCTCTGGAGTTTGGTGCCTTGCCAGTGGGCCTTACTTTGACGTCTGTGCTCTTGAAAGTGACAGAGTTGGACTCAATTATGTCCTCCCTGCACATGGTTCATCTGTCCCTTCTATTTAAGCCTGTACTTGGTGCTGGAGTCCAGAGACTCGGGTCTTTGGTCTGTCTACGTGCCAGCTTGGCCTGGAACCTCGGTGGAGTTGCACCACCAACTCTACAGCTTATTGGACTCACCCACGACAACTGGTGGGGAGATGATGATGGACAACAGCCGTCCCAGGGAATGGAGAGTGTTGCAGGCAGGATAGTCCCTTCCATCTTCCCCATGGGATATAAGCCCCCTCTCAATTGGAGGTGGAGTGGGTGTCACCATCCCAGAATCCTTGGGATTGGGGGAAGAGCTATGGACTAGAGTGGACTTACTGGTATTCTACTATAGACATATTGTGATTCTAGCAATGGAAGAAATTACAATATTAATGTGGAGCCAGTGGCCACTGGAAGCTCTGGGGGCAGGGAGAGAGAAAACATTTGTAATACGGGGGCTTTTTTGGGACTTGGGAATCATCCTGAGTGGCATTGCAATTACAGATATAGGCCATTTTATATCATCATATAACATGCAGAAGTGTGTGGGAGAGAGTGTAGATTACAATGTGAACTATGGTCCATGCTTAATGGCAAAGCCCCAAGATGCGTTTATCAATTGCAATGAAAGTGCCACACTTATGAAGGATGTTAATGTGGGAGGGTGTGGGAGGTGTGAGGAGTGGGGTATATGGGAATCCCTATATTTTTTGTGTAACATTTATGTAATTATGTTACACAAATTTTTTAAGTATCTTTAAAAAAAATTACAAAAAAATAAAATGAATAGCCAGAAATAGCAGCTATGTACAGCAGGGGAAAGAAAGAGATTGAGAGGTGAGGAATTTTCTTGTTTGTTTGTTATTATTATTGAAATAATGAAAATGTTTTAATAATGATTGAAGTGATGAACACACAACTATGCGATTATATCAAATACCATTGATTGTACACTTTGGATAAATTGTATGCTTTATTAATATGTATCAATAAAATTGACTTGTTTTAAAAAAACAAAAACAAAAAAACTACATGAGATATCATTTCATACCTATTATACTGGCCACTATTAAAAAGTCAGAAAACTATAAGTGTTGGAGAGGATGTGGAGAGATAAAAATGCTTATTTACTGTTGGTGGGAATGTAGAATGGTACAGCCACTGTGGAGGACTGTTTGGCAGTTCCTGATTAAATTGAACACAGACTTGCCATTACCAGTACTTGGCATATACCCTGAAGAAATGAGATAAGTGGCACAAACAGGTATCTGCACACTTATGTTCATAGCAGTGTTATTCACAATTGCCAAAAGATGGAAACAACCCAGGTGTCCATTAACCGATGAATATATAAAGAAATTGTGGTGTATACACACAATGGAATATTATGCAGCTGTACGAAGAAATGAAGTCATGAAGCATATGACAACATGGATGAACCTGGAGGACAGTATGTTGAGTGAAGCAAACCAGACACAAAAGGACAGATACTGTATGATTGCACTACTATGAACTACATGTATTGTGTATTAACTCATGGAGTTAATAATTAGAATATAGGTCACCAAAAAATAGAATGAGGATAGAGAATGGAAAGCTGAAGTTTAAACTGTGCAGAATTGGTAGAAAGGTTGTTTGTAAATCTTTTGAAATGAACAGAAATGGTGAAAGCCATCATAGCATTTGTAACTAGCAGAGACAGTGGTCAAAAGGGAAAATCTAAAGACATGTATATTACCAGAAGGAAAGCTAAAACATGTAACATGGGACTGTATAACATAGTGAAACCTCATGTGAAATACAAATATGGATAACATTGCATATATAAGAATGTTTTTACAAATATAAATACAAATTAACTACAGAGACAGAAACAGAGTAGCAGCTATGTATGGCAGGGAAGCATAGAGAGATTGACAGGTAAAGAGTTTTGTTTGTCTGTTTTATGATTATTATTATTATTATTGGAATAGTGAAAATGCTCTAGCAATGATTGAAATGATGAATACACAACTATGTGATTATCCTGAATACCACTGATTGTACACTTTGGATGGATTTATGCTTTATTAATATCTATCAATAAAATTGATTTGTTAAAAAAACAGAAAAAATCAAACACACATGCTATTGAATAAAAAGATATGTAGATTCAAAAGACAATATATCATATGATTCTGTATGTTTGACACTCTGGAAAAGGTAAGCTGAAGGGATGGAGAATAGATGAATGGTTGCCAGGGGTTGTTGTGGGAGGAGGGTCCGACAAGGAACAGACAGAATTAGAGAATTGGGGTGGCTGTGAAAGAAGCGTTTTGTATCTTGACTGTGGTGGTGGTGACAAGACGTACAGCATCATAAGTCACAAATGTTTAGCAATTTAGAGGGAGGTATTTAATTTCTTTTGTAGAAAACTATTAAAAAACAATGAAAACTATAACATCTTACATTTATAAAAATTAAGATCTTACTTAACATTAAATATTGGTGAGAATCTGGAGGAAATGGGACTCTTACATACTGATCATATAATATTGAACAACCACTGTAGAGAGCAATGAGAAATATTTAATGAAATTATTTATTAGAACAATATATGATCCATTCTTAATCATAACATAGCAACAAACAAGCTATACATTGAGCAACACACGTAGATCTTTAGAACATATGCTAGAGTATAGAACATATACTATCTAATGTATTCATATATTATAGTTTTTTTTAGAAAAAGGTTTAAAATAAAACAGCATCCAGAGAATAACAACATTTATGTATCTCTGGATATGTGTGTGGGAAATAGTTTGAAAGTAAAGGTATAAAAAAAGATAAAACACGCAAAGAGCAAAAAGAAGAAAGCTAGAGAAGTTGCACTAATATTAGACAAAATAGTTCAAACAGGAACCGAGGACCATGATTAACTCCAGCACTGCCCCTTTTCCCGAAAAGGGAAAATATAAAATAAGTAAGATAATTACAGAAAAGTGAGGAAATTTTATATAGCTGCCTTTGATTAATAGGTACAATTATCTAATAGGTAGACTATTTAAAATCATTACTATTTCCCCTCACATGCAAAAATTTAGGAGAGATATTTCCCAGGAAGTGAATAAAACAGAAACAAAGGCATTTTTCTTCTAAGCATTGGCTTTAGAAAGTGTATTCAAACAAATCAAATGTAGAGTCTGTAGAACATGTTTCTTGTAACATGAAAAATATGTTTAAAGTTATAGTCTCCCATGCAAGCATTTTGTTTTATTTCCTATGTAAAATAAGGTAAACAAGATCTTACCTGTATGGAGACCTGTACCAGTACAAAAGCTCTGGGACAAGTATTGAACCACTTATCACATGCTATTCTCGTCACAAGAGAGTTAGTGTCCTTTACCAGATGAAGAACGATGTCGGTGGAGAAATGGATCTAAGATCATATCACATACAAAGCATGGAGCTGCTTCTTAAATCCAGCTCCAAGATGTCACTAAGAATCTTAAGAATGTTCCTCTTACCTTACAATATAACTAATTCCCAGTTAGTTTAATACATTGCATCTTGTGCCCAAGAGAAAATCAGTCACAGAGTAAGAAGCAAAAACTTTCTACCTCTTGACACCGCCTGTCCGGTTCTGTCTGGCAGCTGGCGGATGTCAAACCACGCCAGGCGCTGCCCAGTCGAGCCTTCTGTAGGCTACAGTCAGTGGCAACCTGCCCACACTGTCCTGTGGTGGCAGATCCTGAACTTGCCGTCCTGTTATAAGCTTTGGTCGTGTTACCTATTTCCTGGGCACTTAAATTTAATAGAAATTGATCGTTTATTTACCAGAAGGACATGGAGACTTTGCCTATATAGGCTAAATACACGAAATGTGTTAAAAGAGATGAATTTAAGTGCTGCTTGATCCTCACACTGGATGGCTTAGGGAGATCATTGTTGTCTTCATTTTTTTTTTTTCCATCAAGGGGTGACAACTGTCTTGAAACCGTTTGCTAAGCAAATCTTCTATTTTCTAAAGGAAATTTATGAGGTATTAGAAGTGGTTGAGAAAGGGGGTTTATAAAGCCCCCCAATACCACCATTGATGCTGAGTCCAGGCCCCAGGAGAATAGGTAATTATGAAGGATGAATGACAGTTTCTGTGGATTCATAAAACGTCTTTATCATTTAATAATTGAAAAGAATTGCATACAATTACTTCAAACATGTTTTATATTTTAAAACCCAAGTTATTTTCCTAAAAAGAAATGTCTTAAGTTATAATTTATGAGTTGCTGGTATAAAACAAAATCTTAATTAAAATGCCTGAATTTGAATAAATTGCTGATCCTTCTTCACTCATGAGAATCATACAAAATAAACTTCTAGAATAATTGGTTATGCATGCTGTTTTTTCTGAATATAATTTTGATGTGATAAATTAGCTATAATCTAAGGGAAATACAAATTCTTTACAATGTGTCAATCTAGTCATATTTTTCCAGGAAGGCATTATCAGGAAATCTCTGAACACCAGCGGCTATTATTAGCATTCAAGGAACATGTATTTAGGAAATTTACAATCTTCTTAATCTTTAAAATTTCAAAAGGAAATGCGATAGAATATTTGCTCTTTTTCTTCTAGAAAGCCCTTTGCCACATGTCCTTTCTAGAGTAGAACTCAGACTCCAAAAAGATTGAGCAAGTATGGTGGTAGATGGAAGTATAATATCCGCACAGCCATGTCTCTCTAGAGCGTTGTTGCTTTGACATAAGGTGAGGGATATCATAAAAAGTACTAATTGTCACTTAAAGTGAGCCTACAGGAGACATGGCCTGTTCAGATAATCCGAGGCCATCACATTTAGGAGGGAAAAAACAAATACTTTTGTTCTGTTGGTGCATTTTGGCTGAGTATTCATTAATGAGTAGAGGTTCAACATTACATAGCAATTGGGTTTAATGCTTGGGCCAAACATTTGAGATTTTGATTTGGTTTGAGGTGTCATCAAGTCATAAAATGTATTTCTACTTTGGTTGCTCCTTTAAGACCAGCTTATTCTTTCCTCCATAACTTATTAGAAAACTCAGTGATTGCATTAATAATATAGGGCAAGCCCAATTTTTCTGGATGATTCTGTAGAACATAGAGTGGGTTTTATGTATTGGCTGGTATCTACTCTATATATCATTTGACTTTGGTCGCTACTTGAAAAATGACAATTTCTCACATGAACTTAATCATTGCTCAGCAACCAACAAGTTAAGGAGAAGTTTATACAATATTTGAAGTAAACCATGGAGTCCAGGAAGGAATATTGAGCACCTGAAAACCTTCTAAATCATTAATAATGGTGAAGGGTTTGGGGCCAAATTTATAATGCTACAACTCTGTCTAGGATTGGGCTTCCAATACCAGAATCGTGTCTGGGATTGGGCTTCGTTCCAGCTCTCTTCAGGGCAGCAATGATCCAGTCCCTGCTTTCAAGATGATAGTGAGTCCACATTGAATTTTTTTGTTGTCAGTGCTCACTTTTATTTTAGATTTGTCTGGCACACTGTTATCTGAAAGATCTGTTAACTCTCAACTGGTCTATACAAAATGACAAATAAAGGATCATTTTAGTCCATTATTAATTTAATTTTTATTTACACTTTTCTGCTTCTACTATATTTAGTATTTGCTTTTCAACTCTCACAATTTGCCATAGACTTTGACAATGGGGTGCTTCTACAAGATAGTTCCAAATCCCTTGCCTTTTGACACCCAACAGGAAAGAACTTCCAGAAAGTAATGAAAGTTTCTCATTTTAGTTTGATTCATTATTTCCAATTGTTTTGCCTTCATGTGATAAAAAAAAAATATTTTCGGACAGCACACACCTTTGTAAATATCCCGGCCTGCATTTAGATGGAGGGAACTTCTTTTATTACTCACAGCATGGGAGGGAATGTCCTGTTCCACAAAAACTCATAGCTGAAAGTTTGGTCACGGACGTTACAATTCTAATGCTCCTGAAAGTTTTTGTGGAGTCTTCGTCTAAATTTTATCCTGCTTCTAGAATGGTTTTATCACCAAAGATTCTGGCAAAGAGACTCAAATTGCTTTCTTCACAAAAAATCCCTTCTTTTCTGAATGGGTAATTCTGGTCTTTTTTTTCCCTAGGACAGCATCTCATAATTTCATTTCCATTTTAGTGATTTTCTATTTCCTAATCTGCTCCAAAACCTCTAGCTACGATGTTACCTCTTTGCATCCCTACACTAGCCAGCCTTGATTTAAAAATGCTTTTTAACTCACTGGGAAATGAGATCTTCATATATACCAATTAGTCATTGCTCAAAGAAAAATATTGAGTGGTTCTGTAAGTGTAAAACTCAAGCAACGGATATGAGTCCATCCACCTACATCTGGTAAACACGAATATGAAATTTCTAGATTAGTTCATTTTGAAATGTTCATAAATTAGCCCCAAAGTATAATCATAAAAAAGGCTGTTATTATGCTGTAGTAGTATCCATCACAAACAACTTTTTGCTCATGATCCTTAAATTTTTCTAGGTTTGGTTCTGTTTTCTAAGGTCAATGTCCTTGGTGAATGGGCCAAAAACCAGCCTCGCTTTTTAGAATTTCCCTTTCTTGAAAATGAGTGCTTGCTCTAACATGTCATCTGTGTAACTCAGTTGAGGGACACCTTTCTGAAACTTATCCATTTCTCAGTGTCTACCTCAGTTGGGCTGTCATGCTTTCTTGTATCCCATCTTTATGTGAAGACTTTAAAAATTCTGTGCAAATTAATCCAGTATTCTTGAATCTTGCCTTTTTAACCTTTTTTTAGTGTCCACCTCAGCTTCTACTTACTGGGTCCTGGTATTGCTTCTTTCATCTCAAAGAAGGGACTGTCTCCTTGGCAGGGTTTTGGATATGTACAAATACAATTTCTTTCAACAAATATTTATTGTCTCCCTATTATTTGCCAGGTGCTGATACATGTGTAAAGTTCTGTTTGTGAATAATTGAGGGCCTAAATGCCTGGAAGTTTACCTGAAACCAGGAAGTTAGTAAATACTTAGGGCCGAGGACTTTTCCCTGCCATGGCTGATGAAGCTAAAACCACAGTGGTTATTTGACATGGCATTTCATCTTTTGCTGGGTTACCTTTCTGATGTAACAAATCATGTTCCAAATATAATCAGAATTGTGTGCTCACTATTTGATAATTTACATCTTCTGAAACTCTCTCTTCCACTTTGATTTCCAGAGAAGGTGCCTCATCCTACCGTCTTCTCTCGACTGTCACCCACTCTTTCATGAGAGAAACATTGCCTCACTTTATGAGAAATCTGGTTTTAAATGCAGAAGCTGGGTGGCCATTTAGGTTCTGTTAAGGGATTTGATCCTAGGATCTACCTTCACTGAGAAGTGAAGTGTAAATGATTATATGAGGGGAAGTGTGATGGCTAATTTCATGTGCCAACTTGTTTCGTCAAGCACACACTGGTATCATTATTACTCTGAGGGTGTTTGGTAGATGGAATTTAAGAATTAGTCAGTTGATTGCATCTATGGCTGATAACATCTACAGTTAACAAAGGAGAGTGCTTTCAGCAATGAGAGGCATCATCTCATCCAGTCAGTTGGAGGCTTTCAAGAAAGAACTGAAGATTTCAGAAGTTGGATGGAAGAATTTCTATCTTTTTTACAGCCAGCCAGCCAGCTTGCCTGGGGAATTCAGCATCACCTTCATTGGAGTTTCCAACTTGTGGCATTGGTGTCCTACACAATTTAGACTTGCCAATCCCTACAGTCATGTGAGCCAATTCCTAAAACAAATCTCTTAATATTTACACATATATACACATTTATCATATATATACACACACGTGTGTGTGTGTGTGTGTCTTCTCTCAGTTCTGTTTCTCTGGAGAACCCTAATACAGATGATTAAGTAAACTCTGTGTCTAACAGTCTAGTATATCCAATATCTACCCTTCATCAGGATCAATTTCTGTTACTTCCTTCTGTGAATGGGCCATATTTTCTTGTTTCTACATAATTTTTGTTGTGAAATGGACATTTTAAATATTATAGTAGTGAAAATTACTTTTCCCTCTTTTCAGGGTTTATTTTAGTTGCTTACTGTGTACTGTAGTGATTTTTCTAAACTATTTTTATTAAGTCTGTGCTCTTTGTCATGTGTGGTCTTGGAAGTTCATTTTCATTTCAGTTGTGTTCATCTAGTGTTTTGATAGAGGTTCCCTTTAACGACAGGAGCCAAGCAAAAAAGAGAAAGAGAAAAAAAGAAGAGAAGAAGAAGAAGAAAAAAAATAGAATCTCCTAGTCATTGCAGATTTGCTCTGAGCTGGGGGACTCCTTCAATGGTTAGGAAGCCTGCTTATCACTCTACCTTAGCCTTAATTTCCTTCTTGTGCTTAGCTGAAAGATCAGCCAGAGGCAAAAGCTTAGGGTCTTATTAGGTCTCTTCCGACCATGTTTCCTGTGCTGGGCATGTGTGGATGGCTCTCTAAATTCCCTAGTATGCACAGTTGCTTTTGAATGCCCTAATCTGAAGAAACTCTCTCCTCAGCTGTTCTTCCTAGGCTTTCAGTTCTTTATTATTTGCCTTATTGTCATCTTTTCCCCCAGGCAACT